>LBNU01036821.1:43117-55526 GCA_014162995.1 Artemisia annua | reverse complement strand
CATCCCTAGAGATTCGAGGGGAAATGTCTCGGTTATTTCTCCCTTATCGAGATCGTTTTGATGGGGATTTTCTAAACGGGAGAGATGATCGGCTGCTAGGTTCTCGGCTCCCTTTTTATCCTTAATCTCAACATCGAATTCTTGTAATAGGAGAACCCAGCGGAGTAGACGAGGCTTAGCATCATTTTTAGCAAGTAAATATTTTAGAGCCGAATGGTCGGTGTACACTATGGTTTTGGAAAGAACGAGATAGGACCGGAATTTCTCGAAAGCGTAGACAACGGCTAACATCTCTTTTTCCGTAGTCGTGTAGTGAGACTGAGCATCGGTCATCATTTTGCTGGCTTAGTGTATCGGCTGAAAATGTTTTGTTTTGCGTTGCCCGAGGACTGCCCCTATAGCGTAGTCACTAGCGTCACACATGAGTTCGAACGGCAAGTCCCAGTCGGGTGCAACGAGAATTGGAGCCTCGGTTAATTTTTTCTTGAGAATTGTAAAGGCTTCGTGACACTCGGGTGAAAAGAAAAACGGAGTTTCTTTCTCGAGAAGACGGGTCAGGGGCCGGGCGATTTTCGAGAAATCTTGGATGAATCAACGGTAGAAACCGGCATGGCCTAGAAAGCTACGAATGCCTCTGACGGTGGTGGGAGGAGGGAGTTTAGCAATAACGTCTACTTTTGCTCTGTCGACCTCGATCCCATTTTTAGAAATTTTATGACCTAAAACGATGCCTTCTTTAACCATAAAATGACATTTTTCCCAATTAAGCACGAGGTTAGTATCTTCACAACGTTTAAGCATTTTGTCGAGATTAGAAAGGCACGTAGAAAATGAGTTTCCGTAGACCGAAAAATCGTCCATAAAGACTTCCATGGTTTTCTCAATCATGTCATGAAAGATAGCCATCATGCATCGTTGGAAGGTTCCGGGAGCGTTACACAACCCGAAAGGCATGCGGCGATAAGCAAAGGTACCGTACGGACATGTAAAAGTGGTCTTTTCTTGATCGGGTGGATCAATCGGAATTTGGAAATAACCGGAAAAACCATCGAGAAAACAATAGAATTCATTTCCTGCTAAGCGTTCAAGCATTTGATCCATGAAAGGTAAAGGGAAATGATCTTTACGGGTAGCTTCGTTTAGTTTTCGGTAATCGATACACACTCTCCATCCGGTGACGAGACGTGTGGGGATCAACTCATTATCGTCATTAGTAACCACTGTCATACCTCCTTTCTTCGGAACACAATGGATCGGGCTAACCCACGAGCTATCGGAAATAGGGTAAATCATACCGGCATCGAGTAATTTGATAACTTCGTTTTTGATCACATCGTGAATTTTAGGGTTAACTCGTCTTTGTTGTTGAACGGAGGGTTTAGCATCGTCTTCGAGAAGAATCTTATGAGTGCAGAAGCGAGGGTCGATACCCTTAATATCCGAAATCTGCCAAGCGATGGCATTTTTATGAGAACGGAGCACATCTAGGAGTTTCGTCTTTTCCTCATCTTTGAGATCTTTAGCGATGATCACGGGATATTTGTCGGCTTCTAAGAAAGCATATTCAAGATGTGGAGGTAAATCCTTGAGCTCGGGCTCCGGAGGATTTTCACTAGAAGGCTCGGTTTTGGTTTCCGTTATTTTCAATTCTTCGGGTGGGAGGGAAGGGGAATTAAGCATATTCTCGATTAGACGTATATCTTCCTCTATATCGACCTCAGAATGATCAATTTCCGGTGAAATTGATTCCGAAGAAAGAAAATCTTCGATCTCTTCCATAATAAAGTCACTTCCTTCGAACGGAGTGAGTGAAGGTGAAGGATCGGAAAGTATTGGTGAAGAATTATCATTAAGATGAGAAGAGAAAGAATTGTCGGTAAGATGAGAAGGGAAAGAATTATCGTTTAGATGAGAAGAGAAAGAATTATTCGTAGGGGGAGAAGAGAGATCAGAAGTGGGATTGCCACTTTTTGCAAAACCGAGAATTTCTTGAGCATACTCTTCCGTTGCAGCGTCGATGATATCGATTCGGTTGACGGACATACAATCGTAGTTGGAAGAGTATCTCGCGGTTTGGTTTAAATCAAAGGTAACGGCTTCGTTTCCAACACGGAGGGTAATCTCTTCGTCGTAAACATCTATTAAAGCACGTCCAGTCCGTAGGAAACCTCTCCCGAGAATTAGCGGAACTCGGGGATCGGGATCAAAATCAACGATAACAAAATCAGCAGGGAAATGGAACTTCCCAACATTGACGAAGATATCCTCGGCTATTCCAAGAGGGCGCGTAACGGATCGATCGGCAAGCTCGAGGGTCATTTGAGTTGGGGTAAGTTCGGGAAGAGAAAGCTTTTTCCATATCGATTTAGGCATAAGGTTGATGCTAGCACCTAAGTCGGCTAGGGCGTAACACTCAATCATCCCCGGGAAATTGCACGGTATTAAGAACTTTCCGGGATCTCCGAGCTTTTCGGGTAGCTTCTTAAGGAGAACCGCGGAACATTGCTCGTTTAACGGGGTTTTGGACATCTCGAACAATTTCTCTTTGTTATTAAGCAAACTCTTAAGCATCGAAGCAAATTTAGGCATCAAGAGAACGGCATCCGCGAAACTTATCTCGAAACGAAGGTCTTGAAAGATATGATTGAACGTTTCAACTTGATGAACATTTTTATCATGGAGCTTTTGTTCGGAAAGTCGAGTCGGATATGGAAGCTTAATCTTAATCGGAATATTCTTATCGGCTTCATTTTCAGCTTCATTTTCGGCGGAGTTTTTCTTTTTAGGCTCGGATGATGGGACAACCGGAGGATGGACGTCTTCGGTCATTCCCGAGGGAATTTCCGTGTCCTTTGTCGCCTCGGTGTCACGGACGGTTACTTTAGGAAAAGAAGGTTTAGATTTAGATGATGAAGGATCGGAAGTAGCCGGAACCGTAGGACCATCATACTTAGTTCCGCTTCGAGTGGTGATCGCCTTTGCATCGCCCCTCGGGTTGGTGATCGTGTTGCTAGGAAGAGTAGAAGTAGTTCCCGAGCCCGAGCGTCGATCATTTAAAGCCTTTTCTAAGTCAGTCATTTTCTTAATAATCATTCTTTGAACCTCTTGCTGGCTTTGAAGTTGTTTCAAAATCTCATTGTTTAAATTTTGACCTTGATTTTGAAAATTACTTTGATTTTGAAAGCCTTGATTATAATTTCCAAAATTTCCTTGATTTTGATTCCCATAATTAAAATTCCCCTGATTTTGATTAAAATTCCCTTGATTTTGAAATGCATTCCCTTGATTGAAGTTCCCATGATTGAAATTGTTTTGGTTTTGAAAAGCATTTCCTTGATTTTGATTTTGAAACCGATTTTGATTAAAGTTACCTTGATTTGGATTAGCAAAGCCATGATTAACCCTGTTTTGATTTTGATTAACTTGATTATTACGATTAAGCATATTAGGGTTTGGATTGTTAAAACCGGGTGGTGCAAGATAATTGTTCGAACGATAGCTGAGGAGGTTTCGGTCTCCTTGAGTAGGATAAGCATTATTAGGATTAGCAGCATAAACGTTCTCGTGAGTGTAGCCACCGGCGGCTGGACACTCAAAGTATTGATGCGGACCACCACAAGTTTCACAACTTGGGTTAACGGAATTGACTTGTTGAGTAGTTTTGCCTTGATTCTCGATTGTTTGATGAATTCGATAAATAGCCGTAGAAAGATCATCGTATTTCTTAGTAAGCGCGGCTATTTCGGGAGAAGGGGTAGAAGTAGTGATAGATCGAGTTGACTCGCTTCGTTCAGCAGATGAATCCCAAAAGTTATGATGAGCGGTCATGTTTTCAATTAGATCGTAACACTCTTCGGGTCGACGTTTCATGAAAGTACCCCCTGCTGCAGCATTAATCGTGTCACGATGACGGAGGGTCAAACCATTATAGAAAGTATCGATGAGAGTCACGAGTAGCATATTATGGTTTGGACAACGATCAATGGCAAGTTTGTAACGTTCCCAAGCTTCGAATAACGATTCATCGGGTCTTTGTTGGAAGTTACATATATCATTTCTTAGTTTTGTTACTTTTGATGGTGGGAAATATTTTGCCAAGAATTTTGAAACCATTTCATCAAATGTATGTATTGAATTCTTGGGGAGACGATCAAACCAATTTGAGGCATGATGGTCAGTGAATAGGGGAACAAGTATAAGCGGAGGGCATCATCGGAGATCCCATTTTGCTTCATACTTTGTGTGATTGTGAGAAATTTGTCGAGGTTCTTGTTAGCATCATCGTTCGGAAGTCCGTGAAATTGGCATGAATTTTGGACTTGCTGGATCATGTGATGCTTAAGCCCGAAATCGGCGGCGTCGATGTTAATTGGGGCAATCGGGCCTCCACGTCCGAACATAGTCGGTCGGCACAACTCCTCCATCGTTCGGAGATCGGGAGCGGCATTAACATTAAGGTTTTCACCCATCGGAGGGTTACCGTTTGGTTGAGCTCCACCCACCGGAGGGTGTTGAGCATTGTTGAGGTTGTTCATTTCGTCAAGAGTTGGAAAAGAAGTTCGGGTATTATGATGAATGATTATCTCGGGATTTAAAAGAGGTGAAAGCAAATCGTTTGACGAAGAGCGGGTGTTCATACAATGAAAGCAAATAAAAGAAAACGGAAATTAACTTTGAGGTTAAGATTATTTTTTGGGTTTTTTAAGTATTTTATGTTTCTAAATTAAAAATGAAAACAAAAACAAGTTATTAATCTTATTTAATCTTTGGTAATCACTAAATTAAATGTTCCTCTTTTCTTTTGAGCTTACGCGCGGCGAGGCGGGAGAACGTGGTGTACGGGGTACTCAAGTGTACAGTGTACTTAAAAACCTGCTCTCTTCAGTCTGCAATTTAATGTCAAGACTTCCGTATTCCTCGTTTATTCAGTTGTAAAACTCAAAATAATCGAAAAAACGAGTAACCTCGCGATTTATTTTGTTCGTTATTTGGGCACGATTTACAACACTCCCGCAGAAGTGAGGTTCCTTTTTAGAGTGTATTATGCTAAAACACTTTCTACAAGTGTTCGATAACTAACTACTTATTAATATACGAAAATAGTAACTTCCGGAGAAGGATCTTCAAATAAAAAATCAACGAAAAGGAATCGACGGACACGTTTAGCCTTCCCCGGCAGCGGCGCCAAAAACTTGGTGTGTACGTATATATATACAACCAATATCGTCCGAGGATAGCACCGGTAAATATGTATCCCCGGGTCGTAATCCCAACGAAGGCTGAAACTTGGTTCGTTGGTTCGTGTTCGTGATTAAGGAAATGAATCGTGCAGGCTAAGGGAACTCTAAATTTCTACAAATAAAAACAAATAGAAACACGAAAAAGCACGAAAAGCACGGAAAAACACGTAAAACACGAAAATAAAAACCTAAACGTAAAACGGGATCGAATCCTAAATTCCCGAGCTAATCTCGGGAGAAACTATGTCAACTAAGGAAAACCTAAATCTTAAACACAAATTCTAATTTCCTAAGGGGCTAAAATGTAAAATTAAACTTTACTTTTATTTAAATTACTTTTTATTTATTTATTTTACTTTTTAAAGCTAATTTAAATTACTAAATTAAAACTAAAAAGGAAAATAAGTTGAAAAGTAGTTTTGAAAATTCTAAAAATACTTAAAATAAATTTTTAAAACTTAAAATTATACTTTTTTGGTTTTTTATATATTTATTATTAATTAAAAGCTACTATTAATTATTTATTAATACTAAAAATACAAAATAAAGGGAAAATAACTTGGAAAAATAAAATTAACTTTTCTAAAATTATAAAATAACTTAAAAGTAGTTTTAAAATAGAAAACTATTTTATTTGGATTTTTATTTAATTATTATTAATTAAAACTAATTAAAAAGTGATTAAAACTAAAATTAAATAAAATAAATAGTAAATAAGCTCAAATAATTCTGAAACTTTTAGGATAATTCTAAAATAAGCTAAGGGACCTAGGAAAATTAAGAAAAGCAAGTTTAGAGGTCTGAATAAGCAGTTTGTCTCAATAAGCAGTTTAGGAAATAAGCAAATTTTAAGCACTTGGGAAGCAATTAAGACCAAACTTTCACAGAACAAAATACTAACCTAAATAAGCACTATTGAACACAAATAGCACATAAAAGCAAACACAATAAGCCAAAAAGCACTTATACAGTTTCCTAGAAAAAAGCCTAAACCTCCTACTTTCTAGCTTATTATTAAGCCCTAAATAAGCTAATCAGTGAAACCTAAAGGGGGCAAACTAAAGTATACCTAGGATAGACTCTAACAATTGCAAAAGCCCTAATTTTACAAGCCTAATTGACCCTTAATTAAGCTCTAGAACAGCAACTATAGCTTCTGATATGTTTCAAGAACAGAATTGGATCAATATGGGGAATCAAATTTGGCCTTCTTAATGTTGTTGGATTTGTTCACTACTGATCCTAGATGATCTATGCTAGGTGAACTAGCCCCAGAAATCAAGTTTGAGCCTAAATAACACTTATTGGTACCCTAAATTACCTCAAGAAAAGCAGTCCTAAGAACTAGTTTTGCACCACCTGTTGACTTTTTTATTGCAGTCTAAAATTGACTATAGTGAGATTTGCAGGCCTAAATCTACTAAATGGTTGAGATTAATGATACTTAAACCTAAAAAGCCTAGTCCTAAACACTGTTGCTAAGAATTTAACCCACAATTTTCCACTGATGAACACTAAGCAATAGCAGATTTTAGGATTCTTATGATTGTTGACTTTTTGTTTTATACTATGCAATATTATGACTGATCTAGCACTAATATGACCTACGTTAACTACTTATGCAGAAATCAAAGCCTAATAATCACTAATTCACCTAGGAACAACTTAAACCAAACAGTCCCTTAACTAGCAGTTGCACTATGTTTTTAGTATTTAAGCTTAACTAAACTAATCTAATGATCAACCTAAACTTCTTAACTGTTTTTAAGACCAAATGAACTAAAATCTCTCACACAAAAGCACACGAACACAGATATGCAGTCTAAGCTATAATTAGGCAATATGATCACAAGATTAAACTAGAACATGTAAATGCTAAACATAAGCACACAGTAACTACAATAAGCTAAACTAATGTTTACTTCTACCAAATAAGCTAAATGTGACTGAGACTAAGCTAAACTAGCTACTAATAAGCTAAAACAGAATAGTAAAAGAAAACTTACTTGTAAATGGGCAGCTAAAGAAAAGGATTGTGAGATGGACTGAGATAAGCTACAAGGAAGCTTTGTGAGCTTATCAGAAGGCTTATGAGCTAGTGAAGAGCTTATATAGCCTCTGGCTNTTTTTTTAAAAAAAACTGAAAGTAAACTGTACAAGAGCTTATGAAAACTTTTAGGAGACTTAGTGAAATACTAAATAAGCAGAAATAAAAGGGCTTTTGTAAGTAAATAATAGCTTATAGAAAGTAAAAGCTAAAAAGAACTGACTTGAAATAAAGGTGCAATAAAAACTTAAATTTTATTAATCTAAAGTGCTGAATTACAAGAAGGATTACAAAAGAGCTTTTTGAGAACACTACTAGCTTATGACTAATTCTACCGACTTGAATACATGATCAAGGGTCCTATTTATAGTTATCATATGTCAGTTTGAAGATTGCTAGAACATCCCAGAGACCTTATCTTCATCCTTGGATAGAATCCCAGTAGAATCTTCACGAATTCTTCCATTCCTTATCCATCTTGGTTCTTCTAGTTGTCCACGTAGGCACTCTGGAGCCTTACTGACACTCTCTGATTCCTTCTAGATGGATAATGATTAGATAATCATATGTAATCGGGGTTAATTTTGGGTGGGGTGAAATTAGGGCACGGTTGAACAGTAAAAAGGGGTGTGAATTGGGGGAAAAGGTTCGCGGGTTATTTGGGGATTTTTTATTTTATTTTGATTAAGGGTGGACCGGGTTTGGGAAGT
Organism: Artemisia annua; assembly: GCA_014162995.1. Taxonomy (NCBI): domain Eukaryota; kingdom Viridiplantae; phylum Streptophyta; class Magnoliopsida; order Asterales; family Asteraceae; genus Artemisia; species Artemisia annua. Next base: position 47,529 of record LBNU01036821.1, on the reverse strand, counting down.
GGTGGGCTGGTGTTAATTTTGGGCCAGGGGGTTTTGGGTTTTAGATAAAGGGCTGATTTGGTTTGTAGAATTTAAGTGTTTTAGTTTTAAGATTTAATAAGGGCTAAAGTGTAATATGCTGAAACTTCAAGGACCAATCCTGTAATTTCTCCAAAGTATTATTCAAGGGCTTATTGTGGCAAGTCTTGATTTCTTGAAGGACCAAAGTTGTCAAATCTTCAATATTTTCTTTCAGGGACCAATCTTGACAATTTTGGAAAGATGGAGGACTAAACTTGTAATTTTGTGAAACTCCATCAAACTTTTGCAAGGGACTATCCTTGAAACTTTAAACCTTCCAGGGACTTGTTTTGTCATTTTGAGCTCGATTTCACTTCCCGGCTATAAATATTTGCTCTTTCCATTCCCGTGCTCGTTTTTCATGATTTTGTCTTGGTTTTTGTCGTTTTCTCATATTTTCTTACCTGCACGTATATAAACACAAAAACACATATATTTGGCATTTATTAGCGGGTTTTTGGTCTTTTCGGTCTTAATTTGGTCAAGAAAAGGTATGTGTTTAAGCACATACCAATGGTCAAGAGTATCAAAGTGTCTGGAAAATATTTGCTTTATCCTAGATTTGTACAAATCTTTGTGGAAAACCAAATTACTAAAAAGAGAACTCACAGAGGTGTTTATCCTTCACCCAATGTAGAATACTAGATAAGCACAAAATACGTATTGATCCTTGTGGTTTGGTTCGTTTACAAGCAAGAAAGAAAGGAAGAAATGTAGAGAGAGAAAGTTAGAGAGAGAAAGAGGATGAAGCCTTGAGAGAAAAAAAAATAGATTATGAGAAGGCTTACCCTCTCCAAGGATGGAGAGGGTATTTATATGTACATGAGTTTTTGCCACTTGGGCTGCGGATCAGGCATACAGTGGGTAAAGACCCGTCCTTCTTCCGCGAATACTAACTACTTCTAATCTACGTTCTACTAACTATTATAAATACTACGAGCTAAACAATGCTTAATCGTATCTGGGGTGACCGAATCTTTTTTATACAAAAATCGTATTCCTAACAATCTCCCCCTAAGGGAGGTCACCCCGAAATTAAATCTTGAATTCTTGCATTGAGATCTTTGTAGATTCTTTTGTAGCTCGTAGTTGTTGATTCTTCATTGATAAATGACTCAAGATGACTTCCTTGATGTATAGGATGATCTTTAACTTTGCTCTTTGGCTCATCATTCAAATAAGTAGCTTCAAGTCATCTTTGAGTGAATGTGTCTTTTTGTGATGTTGTGATAGTCTTTGTGTCGTCATGCTTACATTTTTCTGGATCATGATCTTCTGCATCAGAGTTGTGGAAGCATAGCAGAAGCCCATTACTTGATCATGATATCTTTAGATTTGATGTTGAAGTGTAAGCATGAGATGATGAATCGGCATCTTTTCAGCAATCGGCATCAATCGTCGGCCTCTTAGTCTTTGGTGTGAATACGCCCTTCCAACATGCTCATACATCTTTTGTNGGACCCTTGTGATAGTCTTTGTGTCGTCATGCTTACATTTTTCTGGATCATGATCTTCTGCATCAGAGTTGTGGAAGCATAGCAGAAGCCCATTACTTGATCATGATATCTTTAGATTTGATGTTGAAGTGTAAGCATGAGATGATGAATCGGCATCTTTTCAGCAATCGGCATCAATCGTCGGCCTCTTAGTCTTTGGTGTGAATACGCCCTTCCAACATGCTCATACATCTTTTGTTGAGTAGATCTCCATGGTTGAACGGTTCTGACGGCTCCTTTTAGATGTTAGGTATGAGCATGTGGAACTAGAGTGTTGGTGGTGAACGATGATAAGTTTGGTATGTTGAGCTGCATAAAACTTGGTTAGTAATAAACATACCAGCACTTACAAGTTTGGACTTCGAGATCGTCAACAACATAGTGTGAAGACTTTCTCTAATCCTTACCAAGGCTGTTCTTAATCGGATGCCCTCGGAAGGGCTTTCACTGACATACCGTAGTACACCAACGATTAGGTGAGTCGCTGGAGATCACCCCACGACTGTAGACCTTTTGGAACACCACTATAAACACTAAGCGTAATCCATAAGAGATTACCGAAGTGACCTGCTGTCAGGGCTGTTTGATGTTGACCCTGGCAGGAGTTTCCACTCAATCACTGGGGAAATACTTAAGTATATTCCTTCATAAGTGTTCTTGGCAGATTGCTAAGATCTGCGTAGGACTCAAAATATTACAACTGGTGTCCTTAATGTTGAACAACCAGTGTAGAAATATCAAGTGTTCCTATGAGATCTTTTGATGCATCTCTTGGCTCTAGACTCAATAAGTGCACTTTGGTTATCCTATACGGAGACTAGGGAGAGGTCTCCTGTTTCAATATCAACTAGCTCTAAGAGACAAGTCGATAGATTACACCGGTTCCCCGTGAGAATGAAACAATCTCTTTTAAGAGAACTTGAGTGGCTGGAAGGTTTAGTGCAGTGCGTCACTGGGTCCATGATGTCTTTTCTTCAATACCGACGTTACCTTGGTAACAATCAGTAGCATATGAATTGAACCCGGTTTCTGCCCTAAGGTTGAATAATTGGAGGGCCATTTCTTTTCACCCTTTCTCATTTCATTTCTTTTTAATTCTTCAACCCCTTCAGTGCTTACCGAGACTTCATCACTAGAACCTTGTTGGGTTTGTTCCAGTCCTAGCTCAGTCTCAGTCGGCACTCTTCCCTTTCTCACTTTTCTCCTTTTTTGTAATCATTTCTAAGAACTTCTAATCTATCTATTGGATTGTCTCTGGGAAGATCCCTCCGGTTCTGGTGGATCATGGGAGCATATACCTAACCTTACCATCCTTATAACTCCATGCATCAAAGTAAATTGGTCGGTCTTTTGGTATCTTTCCACAATCGCCATATAACCAAATCATTGAAAATTCTCTCAAAGTGTTTATGATTAAGAAACACATTTTGTTAACACTTTGAGAGTTTGAGAGTTTTATCATTTTTCAAATGCTCCCCCTTAACATGTGCACATAGGAGGTTGAAAGAAATTTGCACATGTCGGGGTGAGTTGCACTTATTTGAATTGATCTACTCTTGATAGACGTATACCCTAGGGACACGTTTACGTTGCTTAGTTAAAGGGATCAATTATCAGCTTTTAGGTGATAACTAGCCCTAATAACTAACTTGAAGTTGTTAACATTCCTTAAAAAGGAAGCTAGACCCGTCAAAGTATACATCTAAGAAGAGCTTCTCGAAACGGTACTTTCTACTTGGATAGATCTTTTCGAATTCTAACGTTTGTGTTTCGTCAATTCATGAGTCAAATCTGAGTCATAATCAATTCACGGTTTCTACTTGTTATTGTAAAAACACGTGAAAGACTCTTAGCCACTTGCTCCCCCTCAATATGTGCACATTGATTGATTCAATTTGAAAGTTTTAAAACTTTGGCACATATGGGTGAGCTTTCATTTGAGATCATTTATTCACCATTTAATCACTTGCTCCCCCTCAGTATGTGCTTTGATTAAAATTCAAAAACTCCAAAAATTTTAGCACATACGGGAGAGCGAACCTTTTTAGTCCAAAAACATCCTTTTGAGTCCAAAAACATCACATTTAAATCAGATTTCATATTTATATCACATTCTCTCCCCCGATCATAAAATTACAAATCTTTTGAGATTTTGTGATCCCAATTGATTTAAATACTTTTAGGATTTGAGCACAACAAGATGACATGGCAATGTATTCAGCTTCTGTAGAGGAGATCGATGTACTCATTTGCTTCTTTGATGACCAGCTAACAAGCTTATCTCCTAGAAATTGAGCACCGCCCGAAGTACTTCAACGAGTATCTTGACATCCCGCATGATCAGCATCAGAGTAAGCAGTGAGAGCCATTGCAGTGTCTTTAGGATACCAAAGGCCGATGTGAATCATTCCTTGAAGGTACCTGAAGACTCTTTTGACTGCTTCTAAGTGCTTCTTGGTGGGTTTGGATTGATAACGAGCACACATGCAAACAGCAAATAATAGATCTGGTCTGCTAGCTGTGAGATACATCAATGATCTGATCATGCTTCGGTATTTGGTTTGGTCGACTGGTGACCCTTCAATATCCTCATTCAGTTTTGTTCTTTCAACCATTGGGGTGTCAACAGAGTCACATGATACAAATCCAAATTTCTTAAGGATTTCACTAGCATACTTGGATTGATTGATGAAGATACCGCGAGGATTTTGAGAGATCTGTAGCCCCAAGAAGAAAGACATTTGCCCCATCATGGACATTTGGAATTCTGTACTCATCTCTTGTGCAAACCTATCACATTCCAATGGATCTGCAGAGGCGAAGATAATGTCATCCACATAAATCTGAACGTGGAGA
>LBNU01036821.1:16123-41007 GCA_014162995.1 Artemisia annua | reverse complement strand
GGGACCAACGAGAGGACTGATTCTGTGTTGGGCTGAAACAGTGGCTTGCATGATTATTGAGTCAGTCGAGAATTGGTTACGTCCCTAGTACTGGGAGATTAGGAGCAAAGAGGATCATTTGGGGAGGGAATTAAATTTCTCTCTTAGCTGGATGATGAGCACGGAAAAATGTACATTTTTAGGCGTCAGTTTTAAGTCCTAATTCGTATATTATTTGATCGGATCTTTCACCCAAAGTCGTTTCTTTTTTCTCATTTTAGGTACTTTTGAGGAGAAAATCACAAAAGAAGCATTTTCGGGCGTTTTCGGGGAGGTGAAAAAGTGCCGGGGAAAACAACAAATCTCAAAAGACCCTAAAAGCTGCCGAAGTGGACGGCGTCACAAGCCTTCCAACGGTAGACGACGGCTGAGGAACAAATGAAGTGAAGAATAGGAAGTTACTCATGACGGGCCAGAGGAGTTTTTAGCCTATTTTGGTGACGGCGTCAGGGGAAGGCCCGTCAGATCTGGGAAAACAAGGCGGGCGGTGACGGACTCAAGAAGGCCATCACAAAACCCTAATCGTTCGGCCGTGACGGCGTCACACCTTGGGCTGACGCGGTCAGCCCATCTATAATCTATATATATTAGAACGATTTTTATTGTTTTAAAAAAAGCGGAAACTTGGTGGAGAACTTAAGGGTTAAACCTAGCTCGTGTATCAACAGACCTTAGAGGAGTACTTTTTACCCCTCTAACTTGGCATGTTTAATCAAAGAATAAGCTCTTCATTCAATCCATACAATATGTCTATGTTGTTGTATGATTTGATGGTTTGTGCTTTTTTTTCCTTTAACATGCTAGGCTAGATTAACTTGTGTTCTTGCTTAAAGATCTAATGAAACCTAACTATTGATTATCATGTGATGGTGTATGTTGTCATTGTGATTTGGATGAAATGTTTCATCTACGTTATGACTTAAGAAAAACTGGCTAACCTCCTATACGTAACAAGCTTGAAAACGTCTTAGGAAACGCTAATCGTATTGTTGCGTTAATCGATTTTGAAAGGTAGTATTTTCATGCGTAGGCTTGCTATCGGTGAGCTTATGAATAGGATACTGACGTATGTCATATAGTGAGGTAGGAGCTTATAGGAGTTTAGGAATTGGAACGCACTCCTTACGACTTGTTAGGAATACACCCGTCATCCACGCAAACTCAACATACTAATTACATGGTAAAAGATAGTTAGGGAGTAATGAAATCTAAGTAAACACTACTTTCCCCACCATTGTTTTCTCAAAACTTTACTTTTAATTTGCATAAGTAGATAACTTGGGTTAGTTGACTAGCAACTAATTCCGCCCACTCCTTCAAAACCGAGATTTTACTGCTTTCATAAAAAATATAAAAATACAAAAATAATCATCCTCCATCCTTAGACCTTAATTAGAGTAGTCTTTAACCTAACGAACACTATTCCCTGTGAGAGAACGATCAATCCCCCGGTACTTTCCACTACACTATACTACATCGGTCAGGTACACTGCCTGGTGGGGATTGCAAGCTTCTCGAGATCCCTCGAGAGGTAAAACGTAGTGCGTGTTGCAATCCACGCGCATCAGCTGACGATCATACATGGCATGTTTCTCATGTTGTAGCAGATAAGCATAGAGTTGTTCATAGTTGGTGTTTCTGAGTCCTTTGTTTAACTTCACAGCTGTGACAAACCGATCCCATTCTGGTGACATGTTATTGACAAACTTTTAGTTGAGTTGGATGTTGGGCATTGTCATTCTGATCATTCTGATGTCATTCACAAGCTTGTGGAATCTGACATAGTAGTCATTGATGCTTTCACCGGGGTTCATCTTAAAGTGCTCAAATTCATTATACAATTGAGACTCACGATCTTCCTTTGTTAGTTCTGACCCAGCTAGCAACATTTTGACATTGTCCCAAATGGCTTTGGCCTCAGTGTTGAAGTTAATCAGTTTGTAGATGTCCTTTGGTAGCCCTTGTACCACAATGATTGAAGCTCGAATGTCGGCATCATATCGTTTCTTTTCCACTTCATTCAGATCATTGTAAGTACGAGGTCTGTCAATTCCAAAGGTGACTGTCCCATCATCACCAGTGGAGATAACATCTTTGGTAGTACCCATTTGAAATGGCCCTTCATCAATTGATCTCAGAATGTTCTCCCCATTTTCTTTGCCTTGACAATACAAACGAATTCTTTGTGACCATGACTCATAGTCAGTCCTGTCGAGCAGAGGAGGTCGAGTGTCGGACCCAGCAGCTTGAATATCATCAATTGATGTAACCGTGGTCATGATGACTATGTCTTAAACGGGATTTTACAACATACGTGACTTAAACTTAGAAATCAATTCTTTCCCAGGATTTTACTAAAGTCAACTTGGAAAACCGCTAAGATAACTAACCGCTGACAATTAAACCGCTAACAAGTAACCGCTGACAAAACTAACCGCTGACAGAGTAACCGCTGTGGATTAAACCGCTGGCTATGATAACCGCTTGACAGAGTAACCGCTGTTAAGTTAACCGCTAAACAAATTTACCGCTGGTTAAGTAAACGCTATCTATTAACCGCTGACGAAAGTAACCGCTGCAGAAAGAAACCGCTGATAGAATAACCGCTGAAGAGTAAACCGCTGGAAGGTAACCGCTGAAACAGTACAAAGTACAACGTTATGTTCGCTGACCAGATGTACTAACCGCTGTACACAAACCGCTAAAATCCAAACTAACCGCTAAGAAGAACACCTTAACGAGGAGAAAACCGCTGCCAAGAAAAGGTTCCAAAACTACTCGCACACTTCACAAACGTTAGATCTAGCCCAACCAACTGATAAAATAGATGAATCTAACCCCTATAATCCAAGAAGTACAAGAAAGAACACAAGAATCACCACGAACAAGATCAAAACTAAGTAAAACCACCCTAAACTAATAGAAACCAAAACAAACCATACACCACAAGTCCTACAATCCCAAGGATGTAACCATGGCTCTGATACCAATTGTAGAATACTAGATAAGCACAAAACACGTATTGATCCTTGTGGTTTGGTTCGTTTACAAGCAAGAAAAAAAGAAAGAAATGTAGAGAGAGAAAGTTAGAGAGAGAAAGAGGATGAAGCCTTGAGAGAAAACCAAAAAAAAAAAAATAGATTATGAGAAGGCTTACCCTCTCCAAGGATGGAGAGGGTATTTATATGTACATGAGTTTTTGCCACTTGGGCTGCGGATCAGTCATACAGTGGGTAAAGACACGTCCTTCTTCCGCGAATACTAACTACTTCTAATCTACGTTCTACTAACTATTATAAATACTACGAGCTAAACAATGCTTAATCGTATCTGGGGTGACCGAATCTTTCTTATACAAAAATCGTATTCCTAACACCCAAACTTGTGCCAAAATTTTTTTCCTATTTGTAAAGAGATGGTAAAGGTTTTTCAGGCAAAGTTACACCTCTTTTACCCTATATGGTGCAACTTGTGCAACAAACACCTCTCGGGTTTACATCAAACTAGGTTTGATGCTGGGTTTACATCCATTTATTCACCTCTCGGGTCAGATAACACAGACCGAAGTGATGAGGATAGAGATGAAACAGAGGAATTGATGGATGACACTGTACCAATTGACAATGCTGGTGATTCACCTCTCGGACCAGGTAACACAGGTCGAAGTGATGAGGCTAGTATGAAACTTATTCTGGACACAAAATGCCAAACTTTGGAGACTCAAGTTCTTGATCTACAATCTCTATCATCTGCACAAGCCAAGGAGATTACAAGGTTGAAGAAGCAGGTGAAAACTTTATCAGATAAAAAGAGATCAAGATCTTCAATCTTCAAAAGATTCAAGAAAGTGGGAACCTCCCAGGTTATTAGTTCCCCTGCACATTCTACTCATTTGGAAAAGGATGCTTCCAAACAGGTGAGGAATGATACACTGAATTCAGGGGAGGCTAAAATTTTGGATGAAAATGCTAATGATGGTTTGGATGCTGGTATGGGTACAGGGGAGGATATGGAGTTGGATAATGGTGATGGTGAAAATGCTGATAAATTTGTGGTTGCTGATAGAGAAGGTCATGAGGTAGTGTTGGAACATGTTATTGAAACTCAAGAGCAGGTTACAGATAAACTCAAAACTTTGGAGCCTGAAGAACTTGTGAAGGCTCCCGATTTAATGAGTGGGGCATTAAGGACCTTAGGAGAATCTGTTGCTGAAGCTGCTAAGGATTCTACTGCTCAAGAATCTACTGCTAACGACAGTATTGCTCAAGAGATCCATCCTGTTGCTGGTGAAAAAGTTCATTCTGCTGTTGCACACAGTGAAAAAGATCCTGCTGCTAGTGAGAAAGACAACTCTGCTACTGCTCAGGATTCTGCTGCTAGTACAAATGTTCAGGGTTCTACTGCTGGTACAAATGACAAAAATGCTGCTGCTACAGAGATTTTGGATGATGATGTCTCAATGGCAGAGGCCATGATGATGCTATAAGAGAAAGCATCAGCAACACAATCTAAGCAACAACCACCACCACCTCAACCACAACCACAACCAACACCTCCACCAACATCTCAACCAAAATCACTCCCAAAAGAAACACAAGTGCCAAAACCACCTACTAAAGGAGTGACCATCAGAGAGCCAACTATTCCAAAGAAGAAGTCTATTCCAAATGCAGCTGCATCTGATAAGGGCAAGGGTAAAATGGTTGATCAAGAACCTGAGATGGACTCAAGTGATGAAGAAATGTTAACTCACATACCTTATCATTATTGGCCTAAAGACAAGCAACTAAAGTATAATGAAGAGGCTCCAAAGAATTTTCAAGAAAATGAATACTTACTTGAGCAATAACTTCTTGAACAAGAAAAACTTCAAGCTGAGAAAGAGGAGATGGATAGGAGAGAATGTGAGGATTGGGAGGAAAAGAAGATTAGGATGAATGATGAGGTTGAGCTCTCAAAACTTGTCAAAATTGAGGAGCAAGAGGTACCTGCATTTGATATAAAGTCTTGGTTGAAAGAGTTTACAGCCAAGAAACAAAAAGAAGCTGCTACTGCAAGGAAGAAAAGAAAGATTCTCAGGGGTCCAACACCTCTTCAACAAAGAAAGGAGCATGAGCAGTACTTGAGAAACATGAAGGGATGGAAGCTTGTTCAACTCAAAGGCTTTTCTGATAGTGATATCTTCAAGATGTACCAACAAGCTAAGAAAGAAACTGATAGGTTTATAGCTATTGGGTCAAAAGAAGATGAAGAATATATTGCTGAGATGAATAAGAAAAGAAGGGTTCCTGAGAAAGTGAAAGAGGCAGAGCAAGTGTTAGAGGCTGAGAAAATTGAAGAGCCTAAAGTAGCAGAGTAGGTGGATGAAAGTATAGCAGAGAATAAGCCTTTTCCTAGTCATGGTAGTAAGAAAAGAGGAGTTAGAAGGAAGACTTTTGCTAGGAAAAAGAGGAAGGTCAATACTCCAAGCAGGCCAAAATTGAATAAGGAAGAAGTACTAAAGACTGGATGATGGGGAAGATGATAGTGGATCTGATGGTGATAGACAGAGGGTGATGGCTCTCACAGTTCATTTAAAAGATTCAGAACCAGAGGTCACTGATGTAACTCCTTTGGCAGCCAAACATCCAATTATTCATGCCTCTTCAGGGTATGAATGTGCTACTGGAACATTCTTTGATGTCAAGAGAACTAATGGTAAGAACTACAGATTTCTTAGGCTTCAACAGATGTTACATTACTTTGATAGAGAGGATATTTGTACACTTTGGAGAATGGTGAAGGAGAAGTTTGGTACAACAAAGTTCAACATTTCAACACAAGATTATCCTCAAGCTATGGCTGACTTTATCTTGTGGCATTCTCTGAAATTGATGTTTGATCCTTCTATGGAAGATTCAGAATGGAGAGAGATAAAAGGTTGCAAAGTTATAAGATGGATGCTTTTTCAAAGTTGTGGAGTTCATCTTTTGGAACTTGGGCCATACACTTTGTATATGTTGGCAGAAAAAGATTATCCAGCTTTTAAACTCATATAAGGAGATCTTACAGCAGATGGTGCAGAATGGAACACTTAAATTGCAAAGACACTTTCTATCTGATCATTAAGCTTACAAGTTGCTGAGAAAGTATGTAAAGATACTTGATCCAAGCTTGAGAAAGAAGAAGTAGAATGTTTGGAAGCATCCTCCTAGTGTTTGTTTGAGCTTAGAAGAAACTTGATGATTTGAGGGGCAAATATCAAGTTTAAGGGAGGATTGTTGGGTTTTGTGATTCTGCTTCTAGGAATCTGTCTAAGTGTCAATCTGCTGCTGAAAGTGGACTCTGCTGCTAGTGCAATCAATTTGCTGCTAGACGATTCTACTGCTGAGAGTTGGAAGATTCTGCTGCTTAGAAGATAATTTGTATACGCGTTTTGTAATGCAGAAAAATTGTCTTGTGTAGAAAGCCAATGTAAACCGTGTAGGGTTCCTTAGTCTATAAAAGGAGATCCCTAGGGTTAGAGTTTAGTACGTATTGTGTGATAGTCAAATTCACTTCAAGGTTGTAAAACCCTAGCATTGTTTAGAGTGCTCGTATTAATATATTGAAGTGTTTAGTGTGAAATCATTGTTCATTGTTCTTCTTAAGTTAAACATTATTTTCTGCATCTTGTTTAATTCATTGTTTGCATAAGTCAGCTTCTATAAGATCTTTGCTCAACTGGGATCAATAGTGAATGAAAGTGAACGGAAGTATAGGAAACTAGAAAGTGGTGAGGAGAGAAAAAAATGTTAAAAGTTTGTTAGTGTTCTTGAGTTATAAGGGAGAAAAATGAGTAAAGTGATGAGAAAAATGTTATTTTACAATTACGTCATCGTTCTTATAAAGTCTCAAGTTAAAGTAAATAAGAGGCAATTTGTCATAAAAATGTATCACTTTTATTCCTCTCACTTCCATCCTAAAAGTGAGGTGAAAGTTTTGGCACAAAAACTCAATAATTCTATCATCTTTCTTACACTTCTTTTTTACATTCCCTCTAAAAGAAAACTTAAAACACACATATATTTTTGTTTTCTTTACTTTTTTCACTTTTCACTCAGAATCAAAACTTGAGAACTCAACGTAAAACTTTTAAATACATGTATATCATAAATACAATAACTATTCTCATTTCTCTCATATATTATTGGGACAATTGTTTTTAAATGTATGGAAGTTACCACGTTTTTCTATGTTGTGTAATCATCTTTTTTCCCTTAAGTTGTGTATCAAAGTTACTAATCTCTCCTATGTTGTGCACCTGACGAGTTGTTTAAGGTTTCTGTTTGAGTAAATTACATAATCGTTAATCGTCCTTGTGGTTAGGCCCAAATTGCAAGTTTCGTCATTTTCTAAAAAAAAACTACTAACGACCGTTTAACAAATGCAACGATAGTCCATTTAGCCAACTATCATTTGCAATGTTACTCCTTTATACTAAAGGCTGTTTCTAATTAACTTAAACTTTCATTTTATTAAAAAAAAATTCTTTTCTACGCGGTTTTATACATGGTTTTATATGCGGTTTTACACGCGGTTTAATACACGTTTTTTATACACTATTTTAAACTCGTTTTTATACATGTCTTTAGACACATTTTATACACGGTTTTATATGTGATTTTACACGCGGTTTAATACACGTTTTTTATAAACGGTTTTATATGCAGTTTTACACGCAATTTAATACACGTTTTTATACATGCTTTTATACGCGGCTTCAGACACGTTTTTATACGCGGTTTTATACATGATTTTATACGCATTTTTATACATGTTTTTATACACGGTTTTATACGCGGTTTTATACACGTTTTTATACATGGTTTTATACGCGGTTTTACACACGTTTTTATACACGGTTGTATAAAAAGGTGTATAAAATCTTGTATAAAAACATGCTTAAAACAACATATAAAAACGTGTGTAAAATCGCGTATAAGAACATGTATAAAAACGCATGTAAAACCGCGTATAAAAGCATGTATAAAAACGCATGTAAAAACGCGTATAAAATCGTGTATAAAAACGCGTGCAATAAAAACTTGTGTAAAACCGCATGTAAAACCGCATATAAAAATATTTATAAAACGTGTGTAAAACCCAGTATAAAATCATATATAAAAAGGTGTATAAAACCGCGTATAAAACCGTGTATAAAACCATGTGTAAAACCGCGTATAAGAACGTGTATAAAAACGCATGTAAAACCGCATATACAAACGTGTGTAAAAACGCATATAAAATCATGTATAAAATCGCGTGTAAAATGCGTATAAAAATGTGTCTAAAACTACGTATAAAACCATGTATAAAAATGTGTATTAAACCGCGTGTAAAATCGTGTATAAAAACGTGTATTGAACCGCGTAGAAAAGAATTATTTTTAATTAAATAAAATTTTGAGTTAATTAGAAGCGGCCGTTAGTATAAAGGATTAACGTTGCAAATGGTCGTTGGTTAAATGGACTAACCTTGCCTTTGTTAAACGGCCGTTAGTAATCTTTTAGAGAAAAGGACGAAACTTGCAATTTGGGCCTAACCACAAGGACGATTTATGTAATTTACTCTAACGGAAACCTTAATTACCTCGTCAGGTGCACAACGAAAGAGAGATTAGTAAGTTTGATACACAACTTATGGAGAAAAAAATGATTACACAACATAGTAAAACGTGATAACTTCCATACATTTAAAAACAATTATACCTTTATTATTCAACTCAAGAATACAAAGTTCAATTGATATTTTCTTTCTTTTCCTATTTTATTTTTTTCAACTGAAAAACTATTTGTTTTCACTGTCATCTTTCTTTACTTTTCCTTTCTTCCTTTTCACTTTCTTTTCTTTAATAAGAAACTCAAGAACATAACGTAAAACTAAATTCAAATCTAAATCCATATCCAATTCCATAAACGAACCAACCGGAACTTTAGCCTTTTGCATTATTGTATATCTCTTCAATACATGTTCCTCAGTTAGTAGATGACCAAGTCTCAATAACATTAACCCTCATACAAACCTAAATATCAATCAACCGACAAAAAAAAAATTACTATTTTTTCTTTGCTAATATATAGAGTGTCTTTAATACAATATCTTGTAGATTGAGTTGCGATCAATAAAAACGTCAATATGTGGGATATGACTCAAGTTTTTTACATGAGTTTCAGAGACTTTTTGATAAATGCTTGCACAAACTGATTGATTGTTTTTTCAAGCCTTATATTAGTATCGAATTCCATGAACACCAAGGATGTTGGAACGAACGATACAGGGGTTATGAAGCTATTGAGGAATATCTAAGCACCATAGCCCGACCTACGAAGATGTCATAGATGAGTTTAAAGGAACCAAGATCAATTAGTCTTCAAGGGAAACTTCACCAACACAACAAAGGTGACGGTATTACGAGCTCACTTGCCATGAAAAACATCGATAATTTATCATTAAAGATTACATTAACCACGTGATTGAAGAAGGCAAAGCTATTGCAAATAATACAAGACAACAGAAACTTTATACCCAAGGCGGTGAAGAATATTATAACGCAAGGGGGTCTATGTGGTACAACATTTAATTCGAGCACCCTTCAACCTTTGATACACTTGCAATGGACGCAGTAAAGAAAAAAGATATTACAAGGGATCTTAAGTGGTTTAAAATATCTACAAGAAAGTTGGGAAGCCGTGGAAATGATAGTATATTTTTTATGGTCCACCAGGAACCGATAAGTCTAGTGTTGGAATATGTGGTTATTTCAAGCTCATGTGGTGTATATAAGTTGAGGGACTTGTTATGTCACTTTTACTATGTGTTTGTATGTTTGGCTCTGTATGGCAGGTTTGTGTTATTTCAGGGACTGAAGTGTAACTTGGTTCTATAAAAGCTGGACAAACCCTAATCCTCTCATTCAAGCCGTCTCATTCTCACACACATTTTCTCTCATCTTATTAGTGGTTTACATAGTCTGGTTTATAGTTTTGATCATCTTGATCAATTGTATTGAAGTGTTTCTGGTATCATTGGAGAGAGTTTGTAGTGAGGATTATTGTATTCAAACTGTGTAGTGTGATAGATTGGATCCTTCTGAAGGGGACAATCTCTTTCTTTTGTATTGTTTACAAGCACTCGTTTGAGGACTTGTTTTCTTGATTTACTGAGTAATAAAAAGATTCACCAAGGGGAGGTTGGCTGGGTGATTTCTTAAGTGTTGAGGGTGTTTTGATATCAGATCTATAGTTTTAACATGGTATCAGAGCCACGGCTTTGATCTCCGTTGGTTCTTGATATTAGGGTTTTTAGGGTTTGATCTCATAATTTGGGGTTTTCTTGATTGGAGTGTAATTGGGCTCTATTGAGGCTGTTTTCTCAACAGCCGTGGTGTTAATTGTCGCTTTGTGGTGATTCTTGGATTTGTCAGTTAGGGTTTCTTGAAACCCTAATTTGTCAATTTGGGGATCTTGGTTCTGGAGGTTCTTGTGGTATTATTGGGGCTCTTTCTTGGTTACTAACACTCTTGACTAAGTGAATCAAGGGTGTTGGTGATCTGTTCATTCCGCTGCGTATTTCTTTACCACTGTAAGATCATTCTTTCTTTAATTCACTGGGTATTTTAGTTTTTCACACTGCAAACTCTGTGGGTAACATCTTGACCTGCTTCCTTGAGAAGTACGGAAACCTGCTCTTCCCACAGATAGGTGTGAGACTTGGTACCACAGTTGAATTGGGTGTGAGTAGTAGTGTTATTGTTCTTGCTAGTTGTAGTTTTCTTTTATTGTTTAGATTGGTGGAGAGTAGGTTAAGGGATTGTTGGAGTTGTTTATTGTTTCTGTTTAGGTTGGTGGAGTATAGTTTAAGGGATTGTTGGAGTTGTTTATTGTTTTTGTTGGTTTGTTATTTGTCTGGTTTATCTGTCTCTTTGCTTGTTTCTTGCTTCTTGTCTGGTTTATCTGTTTTATGTTGTTCTTATTCTTGCTATCATGACTGAGGTTCTTATTAGTTCTTTGGATGCTGGTAATCCTCTTTACCTGCATTCTAGTGATAACTCTAATGTGTCTATTGTGCATTTTAAACTCACTGGGTCTGACAATTATAAAATGTGGTCTACTGCTATGAAAATTGCTTTAAAAGGAAAGAATAAAATGGGATTTGTTGATGGTACATGTGTTAAACCTGTTACTAGTCCAGTTCTATCCCTGCAATGGGAGAGATGCAATGCCATTGTTCTTGGCTGGATTCTTGGGTCCTTGTCCCCTGAGTTGTACTTAGGGCAAGTGTACTCAGAAATTGCATCTGAAGTATGGAAAGAATTGGAGGAAACCTATGATAAGATTGATGGTTCTATTATCTTTAATGTGATTCATAAAATTAATAGTCTTAAACAAGGTGAATTGTCTGTGCCTGATTATTATCATAAGTTGAATTCTCTATGGAGAGAATTTGACACTTTAACCTTGTTACCTACCTGTACTTGTGCTGCTCATGAAGGGGTTTTGAAACATAATCAACTTGTTAGACTTATGCAGTTTCTTATGGGTTTAAATGAAGTATACCAACCAATTAGGAGTAATATCTTGGCTAGGGACCCCTTACCAGATGTCAAAGAGGCCTTTAATGTGATCTCTAGGGAGGAGTCTCATAGAGGACTCCACCCAAGTTCTGGGTCAAACAGCAAGGTTCAACCTGCTGCTTTTATTGCTAAGACCAATAATAATTCAAACTCTAATAACAATTTTGTTAGGAGAAATGGTAATGGTAATAATAATAATGGTAATGGTAATAGGGGACCTAATCCTAATTTGGTTTGTAAACACTGTGGTTTAATTGGTCATACTATTGAAAGGTGTTTTGAATTAAATGGTTATCCACCTGGTTTTAAAAGAAACCCAAACTTGCCTAAGCAATCTGCTGCTGCAAAAAAGTTTAGTGCTAATGCAGATATGTCTCAACCATCTACTTCTTCTGGGTCTATGACTGGGACTTTCACTAATGATCAAATGATGAAGCTCTTAAGTCTTATCAATGAGAAACCCTCTGCTAATGTTTCTGCTAGTATGGCAGGTATGAAAACCAGTTTTATGAATAACAATGTTCTGTTTAATTTGAATTTTGAGAAATTTTTCTGTGCTAAAACTGGTTCTGTGAGTTATAATGTTACTCTTGGTTGGATTATTGATTCTGGTGCTAATCAACACATGACTGATTCCACTGAGAATATGTTTAATGTGGTTGATATTTCTAGTCTTATGCTCACTGTTGGTCATCCTAATGGTACTGTTGCTAAAATTTCTGCTATTGGTAGTCTTAAACTGACTTCTGGTGTTGTTCTGTTTGATGTTCTTGTTGTCCCTGATTATAATGTTAGTCTGTTGTCTGTTAATAAAATGATAAAAGATAGTAAGTTCTTTGTTGGGTTTGATGAACATAAATGTTATATTCAGGATTTGAAACAGGACAAGCTTGTGGGGACTGGTAGTGAGTCTGGGGGGCTTTATTTGTTTGACTTGAATAAATGTGGTGAGTCTAACTTTGGTATGTGCAATTCTGTGTTTGTTTGTCATGTTTCCAATGAGTTATGGCACCAAAGGCTTGGTCATCCTGCTGACCAAGTCTTATCTGTTTTGGGAAATAAAATTGGTTTTAAAAAGATGGATCATGTCTCTCCTTGTGATATATGTCATAAATCTAAACAAACTAGGGAGCCTTTTCCATTAAGTGAACATAAATCTGAGTTTGTTGGTGATTTAGTTCACTGTGATGTTTGGGGTCCTTATAAAATTACTAGTAAAGAAGGTTTTAGGTATTTTCTAACTATTGTGGATGATTTTAGTAGAGCTGTTTGGGTTTATCTTCTAAAATCTAAAACTGAAGTTGCAAATTATATTGAAAATTTCATAAAACTTATCTTTACTCAGTTTAATAAAAGGATTAAAATCATTAGGTCAGATAATGGTACAGAATTTGTTAATCATCATTTATCAAAACTTTTTAATGATTTAGGTATGATCCATCAAACTTCTTGTGCCTATACTCCTCAGCAAAATGGGATTGCTGAGAGGAAACATAGACACCTTCTTAATGTGGCTAGGAGTCTTATGTTTCAGGGGGGGATTCCCCTATCTATGTGGCCTGAGTGTGTTTTAACTGCTGTTTACTTAATCAACAGGCTCCCCTCTTCTGTCTTGTCTGGTGCTTCTCCCTATTTCTTAGTATATGGTAAGGATCCTAGTCTCTCTCATATCAGATCCTTTGGGTGTCTTTGTTATTCCACTATTTTGAACTCAAGTGATAAGTTTAGTTCTAAATCTGAAAAATGTGTTTTAATTGGTTTTTCTAGTATAAAAAAGGCATATAAGTTGTATGGTTTGGAAAGTAAATCTGTGTTTTTTTCAAGAGATGTAAAGTTTTATGAAACTATATTTCCTTTTAAAATGAAGTCTGAGAATGTTTTAAATAAAAATGACCTTGTGTTTGATAAATCAGAACTAAACTTTGATGGAAGTGGAGTAAATACTTTGAATTTTTTTGATGCTCATGGGTCTGAAAGTCCCAATGATGAAGAGGGGGACCCTTCTAATGAGGAAGGTAGTGGCAGGGTATCTTCTGATGACAATAGTAATTCTGTCAATGAAGAAGATGCAGCCACTGCAACCCAGATAGATGATACTATCACCTCTGAGGGCATAAGTCAAAATGTTTTAAATGGTGAGGATCATGGTGAAGCACCACCAAGTCTGAGAAGGTCTAGTAGACATAGGAGTCAGCCTGTTAGGTTTAATGACTTTGTTGTGGGTAGTAATGTGAAGTATGGTCTTGAAAAATATGTTTCCTATTCTAAACTGTCTAGAGTTAATATGTGTTTCTCTACCACTCTCAATAAGTCTTGTGAACCTAAGTCTCTTTCAGAGGCTGTTCAAAATCCTATGTGGAAAGAAGCTATGAATTCTGAAATGGAAGCTCTACATAGGAACAATACTTATGAGGTGTGTGAGTTACCTGCTGGCAGATTTGCCATTGGAAGTAAATGGATTTGGAAACTTAAATATAAATCTTCTGGTGAAGTTGATAGGTATAAAGCTAGACTTGTGGCTAAAGGTTATAACCAGAGAGAAGGAATTGATTATGAGGAGACATTTAGTCCTGTTGTTAAAATGGTTACTGTTAGGTGTTTAATTGCCTTATCTGTTTCTAATAAGTGGCCTTTATTTCAACTGGATGTTAATAATGCCTTTTTATATGGTGATTTGTATGAAGATGTGTATATGCAATTACCTCCTGGTTATTATGACAAAAATGATACTAGAGTGTGCAAGTTGAATAAGTCTTTGTATGGGCTAAAACAAGCTCCAAGGCAGTGGAATGAAAAACTTACCACTGCTTTGGTGGAAAATGGTTTTAAACAAAGTCTTAATGACTATTCTTTATACACTAAGGATAATAATGGTGTTTTTCTAGCTTTATTGGTTTATGTTGATGACATTGTCATCACTGGTAACAATGTTGGTGAAATTGAAAAATTTAAAAGTTTTCTAAACTCAAAGTTTATGATCAAAGATCTTGGTCATCTTAAATATTTTCTGGGTATTGAAGTTTTAGAAAATGATAATGGTCTTTGTCTTTCTCAAAGAAAGTATTGCTTAGACTTGTTACAAGAGTATGGTTTATTGGCATGTAAGCCTGCTGCTACTCCTTTGCAGCAGAATGTGGTGTTAAGTCATGTTGAAAGTGAGAGTGATAAGCTTTTATCTAACATGACTGAGTATCAAAAATTGGTTGGGAAACTTATTTACCTATCTGTTACTAGACCTGACATCTCCTATGCAGTTCACTGTTTAAGTCAGCATATGCATGCTCCTCTTAATTCTCATTTCACTGCTGCACTTAGGGTTCTGAGATATTTAAAACAGGCTCCTGGTACAGGTATTCAGTTTCAATATGGTGATAGGCTAAATCTGTATGCTTTTTCAGATGCAGATTGGGCTAAGTGTCCTATTTCTAGGAAATCAGTATCTGGATTTTGTGTTTATTTTTGTAATAATCTGATTTCATGGAAAAGTAAAAGACAAGCTACTATTTCTAGATCTTCTGCTGAGTCTGAGTATAGATGTCTTGCATCTACTACTTGTGAGCTTATTTGGATTGTTAAAATTTTTAAAGATCTTGGAATAGATGATTTGTTACCTGCAAATTTGTTTTGTGATAGCAGTTCTGCTATTCAAATTGCTGGTAATCCAGTTTTTCATGAGAAAACTAAACATTTTGAAATTGACTTGCATCTTGTTAGAGAAAAAGTAGCTTCTGGAGTTATTAAAACTTTAAAGGTTGCTTCTGCTAATAATGTTGCAGACATTTTTACAAAAGGTTTGAGTATTTCTCAACATAAACAGTTCTGTGACAAACTTGGTCTGGTTGATATGTTCAAGCCATGAGCTTGAGAGGGGGTGTTGGAATATGTGGTTATTTCAAGCTCATGTGGTGTATATAAGTTGAGGGACTTGTTATGTCACTTTTACTATGTGTTTGTATGTTTGGCTCTGTATGGCAGGTTTGTGTTATTTCAGGGACTGAAGTGTAACTTGGTTCTATAAAAGCTGGACAAACCCTAATCCTCTCATTCAAGCCGTCTCATTCTCACACACATTTTCTCTCATCTTATTAGTGATTTACATAGTCTGGTTTATAGTGTTGATCATCTTGATCAATTGTATTGAAGTGTTTCTGGTATCATTGGAGAGAGTTTGTAGTGAGGATTATTGTATTCAAACTGTGTAGTGTGATAGATTGGATCCTTCTGAAGGGGACAATCTCTTTCTTTTGTATTGTTTACAAGCACTCGTTTGAGGACTTGTTTTCTTGATTTACTGAGTAATAAAAAGATTCACCAAGGGGAGGTTGGCTGGGTGATTTCTTAAGTGTTGAGGGTGTTTTGATATCAGATCTATAGTTTTAACATCTAGTATGATAGCAGCCATGGCTAATCTTCTTGAATATGATATATATGGTCTTGAACAGAATTTGGCAAAGAATACAACAGAGTTATGGACGCTATTGATTCAGACATCAAGTAAGTCGTTAATTGTCCTTGAGGAGATTTGTTGTTCACTTGATTTAACTGGCAAAAGAAATGAGGAAAAAGTAAACAAATGGGCTTACAAGGATATAATTGGTAAAAAGGATAACAAGAAAAAAAGAAGTGAGATGACAGTATCCAGGTTGCTGAACTCGGTTGGTGATGGGCTATGTCCGGCTAGTGCATGTGGTAGCAGAAAGATCATCGTGTTCGCTACAAATCATTTTGAAAAGCTTGACTATCTTACAAAACGATGGGTGCGCATTGAGATGTCGTAGTATTGTTTTGTGAAGCAAACAAGGTCCTTGCTTATAAATACTAGTTTTACAACTTGTGCACCTACGAGGTTTTGGGATACATTTTTGTTAGATTCATGTTCGCAGATTGTAAAGAAAAACATTAAGTTTTTTCAATAATAAAAATTTTACACGAACACATTAAAACCCTCATATTTTATATTCTTATTATTGTACCAATCAAAGAACCCATTATCAAAATCGACAATGTGTTGTAGATTGAATGATTTTTTATTATTTTTTTTAACTTTGCTTTCATCGTAAGATACTTGTAGATATTGTTACGGTATTTATCTTTGTAATTTTCGTGTGGTGTGAGGTTATTTATTTCATAAGTCACGTTTTTGGTTTTATTTGTTCTACATATGAACTAATCATAACATAAAACAAAATTTTAACTTGTAAGCAGAAACATAAGGTAAAGAAATCCGAGCAAAATAAGTTTATGTATGAATATAACGGACCCATCAAATATTGGTCTTAGAAATGGAACAAATTTTGAGCATCATTGTTCACTACGCACGTTTATGGTATGAAGATAGATCGAAAACCATTGTATGGTTGTGTCATATGAACATCATATACATCCAATGAGAAATATATCTCATCCTCAATATGCGTCGAACCGGAAATGTCGAATTTTTTATTTATAATCTACAGACTTAGGCTTGTTGGGCAACTGCATTGGGGCCGAATTGTCAAGGAGCATGTTTTTACAACTTGCAAGCTTAACAACCGAATATCAAGGTTTAATATGTGTTTCCTAATAATGCAAGGTGAAAATGTGAGAAAGTGGATGTTTAAAGGCTTTGAGGAAAGAGATTATGTGCTTAATACTAATTTCTGACTATAATTCACTCAAACACATGCTTATTGCTGAAGGGTAGATATTCATGGAAGGATGTGTTGATACCCAAAAAGGCGTTTCTTCCGATCTACAATTTTCGAGGAAATACATATCTTTGGATTAAAAAGAAAAATAATTTCCATTATTATGATTCCTTAACGTTATTTGTGACATATTTATGAAGGTGATATTGCATATCACTGAGTTTCCATTTTAGGATTCTTATCTTTTTTGAGTTCATATCCATGTATAGTATTTTCTAAAGTTTTGCAATTTGCAGATAAACGATGTAAAAGGTCTTAAACAGCTTTGCTATTACAAACGGTAATAGGCAAACTCGAAGCCTTTGTTCACAAACCGAACTATGATAAATTGAAATAACGTAGTTCTACGTAAGTAAGGTGTGGTACAAACCGTACAATACCTTCATATATAAATCGGAACATGTGTGTTGATACCCTCGTTGAGTTGTTTAATAGCATTCAACAAGGTTGCACAAGTGATACATCCAATTTGTAATGTCACTAAATAACCTCATTTGAGTTTGAGTTTTTAAGATGACCATGGTACTTTTTAAAATTATTTATCAAAATGTGTAGTTTTAAGAATAATTAACATAATACTTAATTTGTTTCTTTTCTTAATAAAATCATACAAGATTAAAAACATGAGTTGTTTTAAGTTTTAACAGTCGACCAGCCGTCATCCATATCTTCATGGATGTCTTTGGTCTCCTTCAATCCTATCATTTGCTACTCCTTCATTGATGAGATGATGTAACGCATGATTTCAATTAGGTGTTCATTTGATAATTCCGACGTCAACATGAGTTTGGCATCATCGGCTCCGCTTAAACGAACGACGTAAATAAACTACCAACTACCCCCGCTATAACTACCAACTACCCCCGCTATCACCACAACCAACATAATATAATCTATGAACCTAATTACCATAACAAACTAAGGAATAATATGAAAACCATAAGTATCACAAAGTTATATGAGAAAGTTTCTGACGACGTAATTTTAACACGAAACCTATGCTTCAAATAGGAAATCCTATGTTTGTATTGATTTGCTCAATTGCATCAGAAACGACCTGAACTAATTTAGTCGATCAGACATCGAACAACATTCCTAATCAAGATCTTATGTTTTCTTAACCGTGTTGTTATCTGTACGATTGATGACCCGATATCATTCCGTATTAATAAATAATTCGTTAGTCTACCAATAACTCAAAAACCATGATTAGCGAAAGAAAAAAGAAGACGTTGCAGATGTCCTAGCCATTGGCTACGGAAACCAATGTGTATCCCATATTACTTATTGAGCGTGTTACAAATTTATAAATTGTTAAAAAGAATACATAGCAATAATCAAATACTACGTACTATGCTAATTACTTTCAAATGTACGTATTTTGTTAAATATTTTTCTCAATTGCTACTGTAATGTAAAAAACTCATAATTTTCTCATACCTTAAAAAAAATGTACAAAGTGCGAAAGGAACTTATATATTTTACTCGTATAAATTTGACTTTACAAGTTACAACAATAAATATGTTTTGTATCTCTTGAGCAATGATGACGTATAGTCTATATTCGGGTCACGAACCCGAATACCATGACCCACTAACATTAAGTCCACCACGAGTGGGCTACGATAATAATAATTGGACTACCAATTAGACGGTTTGGGATTACGGGGCCCAAACCCAAAACTATTTATGGATTAGGATACGGGATATCTCTTAAATAAAAGAGATATATACCAAATATCCGATATCGGTGGATACACCGAAGATTGGGGAATACGAAACCAACAAGGATTTCGTGTCTATATATAGAGGGCATATAGCTCTCACAAAGGTACGATTTACAAACCCTAAACTCTTCACAACCCTTAATTCGATTACTTACTTTCACGCCGGAGGATAATCGGGGGAAACAATCCCTCGATAAGCCTAACGGTGTCTGTTGTTTTCTTAGTGCGCAGGTCTCAACAGCATTAAGATCTAATTGGTACGAGAACAGGAACCCAAACAAGGAACGCCCAACTTTTGTATCAACAAGTGGCGCCATCCGTGGGACCCTACACTAAGAACTAGGATGACAAAGCATAAAAACCTAAATCAGCGGACTCCGCTGTTGGATAAGACACGTCGTGACCCCCCAAAGGAAGAACTATCAGGACTTAACCTCCAGGCAAACCACTGGAACAACCAGTGCGCCTAGTNTGGCGGCAATCGTAACAAGAGCTATCGCAATGATGGAGGCGCACGGGGGAACGACAAGTATACCCTGTTGACAAAAACTCCAGAGAGATATTCGCAACAGAGGGAGCAAATTTTCCCAAACCCCCACCAATGCGCACTCCAGAAGGAAAGCGCACAGGGAATGGGTACTGCGACTATCATGGACAGAAAGGCCACACAACGAATGAGTGCGTCCAGCTACGCCAACTAATTGATAAATTAGTAAAAGAGGGCAG
This sequence comes from Artemisia annua, assembly GCA_014162995.1. NCBI lineage: Eukaryota > Viridiplantae > Streptophyta > Magnoliopsida > Asterales > Asteraceae > Artemisia > Artemisia annua. Next base: position 21,235 of record LBNU01036821.1, on the reverse strand, counting down.
GATGGATCACTTAGTCAAGAACATTAAAGAAGGGAAGGATAAGCAAAGAACCGGAGATAAAAAACAACCACCTAAAGACAAGGCAGACACAATTTACATGATACAATCATGGCAACGCAAAGTCAAGCAAAAGGTCAGCCAGAGGTTCTCTCCTAACGATGAAATTTCTTTCCCAAAGTTGACTGCGGACAACTCAGTGGCGGAGCCACTCACCATTGAAATATATGCGGGGGGTCACAATATCCACCGCATGTATGTTGATAGAGGAGCATCCGCGGAAATAATGTACGAACATTGTTTCAAGAGACTACGACCGGAGATACAAAGCCAATTGATCCCCGCCACATCATCGTTAACAGGCTTCACGGGAGAAAAAATATGGCCAATAGGACAATTACGGCTGCTAGTTACAGTCGGCAACAAGGAGCACTCCACAAAAGCATGGACGAACTTTATGGTGATTAGATCTCCCTCGCCATACAATGGCATCATTGGAAGATCAGGAATATCAGCCCTCCGCGCAGTACCATCCACGACACATGGAATGCTAAAATTCCCAGTAGAAGGCAGCATTGTCACCCTTTACAACAACGCTGTGCCACCCGATGAATGTAATACGGTTACATGTGAGGCAACGCACACTCCAGAACATGGCGTAGCCAAAATACCAAACTTAAAAGTGGGAATACACCCTGATTACCCTGAACAACAGGTGTCAATTGGAGGTTCACTGTCGGATAAAGGGAAAGCAGCTGTGTGCGCACTCCTGCAGAAAAATCTGGATGTCTTCGCATGGGAACCGAAACACATGACTGGCGTACCTCGGTCGATCTCAGAACACAAGCTACAAATCCGACAAGGATACCCACCAATAAGGCAGAAAAAGCGCGGCCAAGCTCCAGAACGCGCGAAAGCCATCTTGGAAGAAGTACACAAGCTTGCGGATGCAGGAATTATGCGAGAAGTCTACTACCATGACTGGCTATCTAACCCAGTCATGGTCAAAAAGAGCGATGGCATTTGGCGAATGTGCGTAGACTTCACAGACCTCAACAAAGCATGTCCTCAAGATTGCTACCCGCTGCCAGAAATAGATTGGAAAGTGGAATCCTTATGTGGATACCCCTTCAAATGCTTCTTGGACGCATACAAAGGGTACCACCAAATCCAAATGGCTAAGGAGGACGAGGAAAAAATAGCTTTCCATACAAGCCAAGGCGTCTATTGTTACACAAAGATGCCTTTCGAACTAAAAAATGCAGGTGCCACCTACCAGCGCTTGGTGGATAATGCATTTGAGAAGCAAGTGGGTCGCAACCTGGAAGTCTACGTTGATGATCTAGCCATTAAGAGCCACACTGAAGAAGAAGTAGTGCGAGACATTGAAGAAACATTCAAAACACTACGAAAAATCAACATGAAGTTGAACCCTAAGAAGTGTACTTTTGGCGCTACAGAAGGCATGTTCTTAGGGTACTTGATAGAACCGGATAGCATTAAACCATGCCCAGAGAAGACAGAAGCAGTCATCCAACTTCCTTCACCACGTACGTTAAAGGAAGTCCAATCCCTTAATGGAAAGCTAGCCGGTCTAAACAGATTCCTATCCAAGTCAGCGGACAAATCCCTACCACTCTTTAAAACACTAAAGAAGTGCACAAAAAAGGGAGACTTTCGCTGGACTACCGAAGCGGAGGAAGCGTTTCAGCAGCTTAAGCAAACAATAGCAGCGCTTCCAAAGTTAGTCGCACCCCCACCAGGGGAGATAATGTACCTATCCGCGACTCACGGGGCAGTAAGCGCAATACTATTGACGGATAGGAACTCAGTACAAACACATGTGTACTTCGTAAGCAAGGCGCTTAAAAAATCGGAGATCAACTACAGCCCGATGGAAAAGCTAGTACTGGCACTAGTATTTGCAGCCAAGAGGCTACGCAGATACTTTCAGGCGCACCCCATAGTGGTAATCACAGACCAACCCATCAAGCAAGTGATCTCCAAACCCGATGCATCGGGACGATTGCAAAAGTAGAGTGTACTGCTAGGCGAACATAACATCTCCTATAGACCACGCACCGCGGTCAAAGGACAGATACTCGCATACTTCATCATTGAAAAGCCAGACGCTGACGACATAACTCAACCACCTAAGGTGGAATTGCAAGAACCATGGATCCCGTTTACGGACGGATCTTCATGCGTAGATGGCTCAGGCACAGGCCTTATTCTCACCAATCCAGAAGGAATGGAATTCACATATGCCTTGCGCTTTGAATTCACCGCCACGAACAACGAGGCATAATATGAAGCCCTAATCACAGGACTACGCATTGCAACACGAATGGGTGTACGCAACCTAGAAGCAAACGTAGATTCACGACTGGTGGCCAATCAAGTGTCAGGCGAATACGAAGCTAAAGAAGATAACATGATCCAATACCTCGAAAAAACAAAATCCTTAATCCAAGGATTTGACAGGTTTACTATAAAACAAGTTCCTAGAGGGGAAAACAAGAAAGCAGACGCGCTAAGCAAAATTGCGTCTACAAGTTTTGCCCATCTGTCAAAACAGGTATTGGTGGAAATCTTAAAAGACAAGTCGATCTTCGAGATGGAAGTATCTACGATGATAGAAGAAGAAGGCCCTACGTGGATGACACCAATAGTGGACTTCATCAGCAAGGGCATACTTCCCCAAGAACAGAAGGAAGCTCGACGAATACGGCGCACAGCGTAACGATTCGAGCTTAGAGATGGCGTTTTATACAGACGCTCATTCTTACAACCATGGCTTAGGTGCGTTGGACCCCTTCAGGCAGACTATGTACTCCGAGAGATCCACGCTGGTTCATGCAGTATGCACTCAGGACCACGGTCTGTTGTAGTACGAGCCATAAGGTCAGGATACTACTGGCCCACTATGCACAGGGACGCACGGGATTTGGTACGCAAGTGCAGCAACTGCCAAGTTCACAGACCAATCCCACGTCGACCGAAGCATGAGTTAACACCTATCACATCACCATGGCCATTTTACAAATGGGGAATTGACATCGCCGGACCTTTCCCTGTTGCCGCAGGAGGAGTAAAGTTCCTCATTGTAGCAATAGATTACTTCACTGAGTGGATTGAGGCAAAGGCAGTAGCGACAGTAACAGGTAACCAAGTGAAGCGGTTTGTATGGGATAACATAGTATGCCGCTTTGGCTTACCTGGAGAGATAATCTCAGACAACGGAAAACAATTCCGTGATAACCCGTTCAAAGACTGGTGCGAACAACTGAACATCACGCAACACTTTGCGTCAGTAACTCACCCACAAACCACTGGACTGGTTGAACGCGCAAACAGAAGCCTGGGTGAAGGAATCAAAGCGCGCCTGGACAGACAAAAAGGAAGATGGGTAGAAGAACTGCCACATGTTCTCTGGGCGCACCGAACAACTATCAAGGTTAGCAACGGAGACACTCCCTTTTCTCTTGTCTACGGGACAGAAGCTGTAATACCAGCTGAAATTGGAATGCCAACCATCCGAACTGCGGAAGTTAACGTTGCTACTAACGATGATGAGCGGCGTATAGACTTAGATCTATTGGAAGAGCGACGTGAACGCGCAGCAATACGAGAGGAAAAAGCCAAGTCAAGAATGAAAGGATACTATGACGCCAAAGTACGAAGCACTTCATTCCGACCAGGCGACTTCGTATACCGCGAGAACGACTCAAGCCGCGCAGAGGATACTGGAAAGTTAGGACCAAAGTGGGAAGGACCTTACGAGGTCATTGAAGCACTTGGAAAAGGAGCGTACAAGTTGCGCGGCAAGGATGGCCACGAGCTACAGCGCACGTGGAACGTTCGCAATCTCAAGAGATGCTACCTTTAGGAAAGGCTACGGCCCAACATGGACATTCACGCACTTTAGAAAGTGCCCCAATAAAGATCCATGTATTTCTTTTTGTTTACCTTATCTAGATAAGTAATGTTTCTTCTCTTTTACAAAAACTTGCAAGTATTAATAAAAAATTCGCGGTTTCTAGCTAACTCCGCGATACAATTTCTTTGCATTGTTATTTAAATACTGTTTATATTTCAATGTGTCGGTTACATTACCTTTAGCCTACATGGCGTGCATGCACTAATTAATACCCACGCTGGTAAAAAGGATGAGTTAACCTACTAAACAACTCGTTGAGTAAGAGGGTTGCAAACCCATCAACTTCGGATTACGTATCCTTGTTAAACACCTTGCGCTCAAGACGTTGGCGCAAGTTCCTTGCGCACCCCACGATGGATGCGCAATATTGCACACCGTGCGCGTTTAACAACTTAGGAAACCAAGACACTTGATTCCTTAACATAATATGCAAAATAAGACAAGTATACTTGTAAAAATTCATAGACGACTATGATTCCTCTTTTTTCCTAAGTTATACCATACACGAATATGGTCTTTACTTTGTATATCTATACATAACTATGATTTTTTTTGAGCGCGCTTGAATACTCAAAGATATCTTAACTACAAAGATACAAGATCTATATGCAAACCGCGCCCAAACATCAACAAAAGAACAACAAGTTCAAAAGCACAAACACTTGGGAAATATAAAAACGCTAAGTACAAAAGAACTTTTTTTTATATATATACGACAAGTCTATACAAAATCTGTTCAAAAGCTAAGAGCTAAGTACAAAAAGCCTAGAAACTATGAGTACGCCTCAGCTGGCTGGAGCTTCCACACAAAGCTGTTTCCTTAGCATTGCTAAGTCTTTTCAGCAGCTCAGCATCACTCGGAGAAACAGTGGCCACCGTAACTGGCACACCATCCGACCTAGACAGATGAGCAGTGCCTATGCCGCACAGAAGGGCCCTCCCTTTTACGCCTTTCTTCCTGGAGACCCTGGATGCATGAGCAGTTAAAGACCTTTGCAATGATATTTCCTTCTCAATACGGAAGGGATTCAAATTATCAGGCGGCTGAGCAAAAATGGGTACCTTCAGTTGCGCCACGCCAAGCTTCAGGTAGAAGTCCTCTTGCTGGTCAGCATTATCCTGCAGATGCCTTGGAAGAGTGAGTCCCGCCATGATCACACTGATTGGCTGATCCT
>LBNU01036821.1:0-15602 GCA_014162995.1 Artemisia annua | reverse complement strand
CAAAAATAAGTTAGTTGCTAAAGTACAAGTTACAAGGGCGCTTACATTATGCGAAGACAAAGAGAGGATAAGCACCCACCCCGGCCGTTCCCATCCAGAAAGGTTGGCACTTCTTCACCACTGAGGAAATAGTTACGACTAAGCCCCATGTGGATTAAAAACTCCTCAGGGTACAGAACGATTGGGATGCGGTTCGCATTAATGGTCTCCGCATCCTCCTCGCTGTACGTACCGGGATCTGGGCGCTCATCCTTTGGAAGTGACACTTGAGTATAGAACTCCGAAAGCGATGTAAAAACCCTATAATCTATCCAGAAAAAATTTTCTCTCCAATCCCTGAGGGCATCCACTTTCTTGGTGTAACACTGACAGCGCCCCGTGCGCTTCGAAAAAGTTACCCACCCATTCGACTACGATGTGTGGTAAAATGCGCGGAACAGGTTAATGGTCGGATTAATCGCAAGTAAACGGCAGTTTACTTCAAAGTTTGTTATCTTTGTTGCACCTAGCGGGTGCAACTGAGAGATATGCAAATGATAAAAGTTGAGCACGTCACTCAAAAATAAGGATATGGGCACACGCTGGTTTGCAAATTCAAAGAAGCGCGTGTATACCCCTATTTTCCCCTCAAGGAAATCCGCTATACATGCATTGGGCTCCGTTACAACCGGATGCACATCCAGAGGAATGAAATAATCAGAGGTGAACCTACGAAGTTCATCCTCACCCATCTCGGACCGGAATTCTTCTAATTGGCGTACCATTTTTACTAGCAAACGCACACGAGGTTACCTTTGCAGTTTCTATTTTTCTTGATTGATAATTCTTAAGAAGGAAGAAAATGGCGTTTTTCACTGTGGTTGACACAGTAAAAACGAAACCCTTTATATAGGGTTCCCCCTAGCCTTGGATAGCTGACACGTGGATTCCACTATCTCCATCGTGTGGCTGGAATACAAACAGGTACGTGCACTTTCACGTATTTCAAGGGATACGTGGAGCATTTTTGGACTAGATACATAGTATCCCATTTTTGAAGGAAAAAATGTGATCCTTTCCCACCATGCTTGCCGCTGCTGTTATTAGTCTAGCATCCGCAGGTTTTACCTTGCGCACACTAGACTGGGGGGACATAATGACGTATAGTCTATATTCGGGTCACCAACACGAATACCATGACCCACTAACATTAAGTCCACCACGAGTGGGCTACGATAATAATAATTGGACTACCAATTAGACGGTTTGGGCTTACGGGGCCCAAACCCAAAACTATTTATGGATTAGGATACGGGATATCTCTTAAATAAAAGAGATATATACCAAATATCCGATATCGGTGGATACACCGAAGATTGGGGAATACGAAACCAATAAGGATTTCGTGTCTATATATAGAGGGCACTGATATGTGTCTAAATACACATATATTTTACATTGTATGAACCCACAAAACGACCAAAAACACATAAATAACCATACAAATGTTACAAATATCATTGAAATGTGTTTTTATGTAATTCAGGTACAAAAAGATTGGAAACAAGTGAAAAGCATGCAAAGTTCACACAATTGTCATTTTCAGTCCCTAGAGTTTCATAAATTGGCAAAACTAGTCCCTGAAGGTTTAAAATGAAAGAAAAGTCAACTTTAGTCCTTGGGAAATCAAACATGTTCACTATTAATCCCTGGATGAAAGTTTTCACAAAATGGCAACTTTTACCCCTCAAGTTTCAAAAATGGCAAATTTAGTCCCTGGGTATTTAAAAAGTGTAATTTATCAAATAATACCCTTGTACTATTCATAATTTACAATTCGAACCCTTTTGATAACTTTTGGGAAATTACACATTTAACCCTTCTAGTTTCAGAAAATTACATAAATGGTCCCTGGAGTTTTAAAAATGGGAAATTATCAACAATAGTCCTTGTACTAATGATATGTTGCAGGTTTACTCCCTTGAAGAAAGTTTGGAATGTTGGCAAGAAAGGCCCTTAAAAAATCAGAAATTTCATAATTGGTCCTTGGGCTTAAAACCAATACAAACCAAACGGATCCTTAGTTTTAACATAAACCCAAAATAATAAACCCAACACCCCTTTTTATTTCCCTTGGCCCAATCCTTTCTAGCCCAACACACTCCAGCCCATACCACCCTTTTATATAAAACGGGGTTTGACCCCAATCAAACCCACCCTTTCCCTCCTTCCCCCTCACACAACACTGCAACTCCCATACCACCCTTCCACCTAGCTGGTTTCACCTCCACCTCACTACCAACTCCATTTTCCTGTCTCCTCCACCTCCACAAGTAACCAAGAAGCATTAATTGCTCAGAAAATCCTCCAAGCAACCAAGAAGACTTTTGGCGCCAAAAGTTTAATCAATGGCTAGGATGCATCTCAGTGAATCAATGATCAAGATTAGAAGTGGGATTTGACTGGAAACTCAAGTGGATTGCAAAAAGTGTATAAAAGAGGAAGAAGGAAGAAAGGAAACACCACTTTGGATTAGCCAATGTCACGTAGTTGTAGAATTTTATTGCTTTCTTTAAATTTAAGTCATTTACTTGCTTTCAGTGTTGTATTAGACCTTGACAAAGCTTAATGGAACATTATTTACAGTCTAATTCCAACTATCTTTTAAATTTCATTGTCATTTACTTAATTGTCATTTAAATTTCCATGTCATGTGATTAAAAGTTGTTATTGGACTCTACCAACACTACATAGGCTCTTGTAAGCTTATGCAAGCTTTTAGACATTTTAATCAGCTTTTATCATTAAAAATCAAAAATACAAAAAGAAACAAGAAAAGAGAAAAGAAAATAAAAAATCTGTGTTGAAAAGGAAGAAGCTTGGAGTTTGATATATTTTGGATGGAATCTGGTTTAGATGCCTCATGGGAGGCTATAGGTAGTGGTTTTGTTCATTGGTTAACTCATTTTCAATCTTAAGCCATTTGTAAGCCCTTTTTATTAATTTTGCATTTTACTGTTCTTGTTGCTTTCTTGCTTTAATTTCTGTGTTTTCATGTTCTATTATTGTTGTTTAATGTTTTTAAAACTTAATNGAAGATATTTGGCGCCAAAAGTTTAATCAATGGCTAGGATGCATCTCAGTGAATCAATGATCAAGATTAGAAGTGGGATTTGACTGGAAACTCAAGTGGATTGCAAAAAGTGTATAAAAGAGGAAGAAGGAAGAAAGGAAACACCACTTTGGATTAGCCAATGTCACGTAGTTGTAGAATTTTATTGCTTTCTTTAAATTTAAGTCATTTACTTGCTTTCAGTGTTGTATTAGACCTTGACAAAGCTTAATGGAACATTATTTACAGTCTAATTCCAACTATCTTTTAAATTTCATTGTCATTTACTTAATTGTCATTTAAATTTCCATGTCATGTGATTAAAAGTTGTTATTGGACTCTACCAACACTACATAGGCTCTTGTAAGCTTATGCAAGCTTTTAGACATTTTAATCAGCTTTTATCATTAAAAATCAAAAATACAAAAAGAAACAAGAAAAGAGAAAAGAAAATAAAAAATCTGTGTTGAAAAGGAAGAAGCTTGGAGTTTGATATATTTTGGATGGAATCTGGTTTAGATGCCTCATGGGAGGCTATAGGTAGTGGTTTTGTTCATTGGTTAACTCATTTTCAATCTTAAGCCATTTGTAAGCCCTTTTTATTAATTTTGCATTTTACTGTTCTTGTTGCTTTCTTGCTTTAATTTCTGTGTTTTCATGTTCTATTATTGTTGTTTAATGTTTTTAAAACTTAATTGTAGGAACCCAGCACTCCTTGATCGTTACGGGCTCCAGGCTGTTAAACCTTTAATTATCTAGGAACAATAGCATTGAATAACATGCAGCTAGTGCCCCAATAAAGATCCATGTATTTCTTTTTGTTTACCTTATCTAGATAAGTAATGTTTCCTCTTTTTTACAAAAACTTGCAAGTATTAATAAAAAATTCGCGGATTCTAGCTAACTCCGCGACACAATTTCTTTGCATTGTTATTTAAATACTATTTATATTTCAATGTGTTGGTTACATTACCTTTAGCCTACATGGCGTGCATGCACTACTTATACCCACGCTGGTAAAAAGGATGAGTTAACCTACTAAACAACTCGTTGAGTAAGAGGGTTGCAAACACATCAACTTTGGATTACGTATCCTTGTTAAACACCTTGCGCTCAAGACGTTGGCACAAGTTCATTGCGCACCCCACGATGGATGCGCAACATTGCACACTGTGCACGTTTAACAACTTAGGAAACCAAGACTCTTTATTCCCTAAAATAAAGTTCACAATACGACAAGTAGACTTATAAAAATTCATAGACGACTATGATTTCTTTTTTCTAAGTTAAAAATTCCATACACGAATATGCCCCTTACTTTGAAAAATCTATAGATGATTTTCTGAACACGCTTGGATACCCAAAGATGTCTTAAGTACAAAGACGTAGGAGTTATGTACAAACTGTGCTCAAAATTTCACGCAGAACAACAAGTTCGAACACAAAAACAAGAGATTATCTATTTCAACTCATGGATTCTTATTCATATATACTTATTAAGTTACAGACTTAATACATATTTGTCCAATCATGGTGTAATTGTGACTACTGGGAAGTCTTCAAGTAAGAGGACAAACGACCTAAACACAAAAAGATATATACTAAACCATGAGTTTACAAAAGATGATGATCCCTAAGCGCTATGAGCGCGTCTATGACCGGAGCTGCTAGCTGTGGATGTCAACTCCCCAACCCTACTCAGCCTCCTCAAAAGGCTACTATCCTCCTGAGATACCGTTAGCATGCTAACGGGAATCCCATCGGACCGGGGAAGATGGGCCGCACCAACACCGCAGAGTATAGCCTTCCCCTTTACACCTTTTCTCTGAGCAACCCTGGTTAAATGAGCTTCAAAACACTCCTTCAACGGGACCTCTTTGTCAATGGCGAATGGGTTGAGAATGTCTCGCGGACGTGCGAATACGGGCACGTGCAGCTGTGACTCATCCGGCCTCAGAAAATAATCAGGCTGCTCCTCGGCATTATCCAAGAGATGCCTCCAAAGGACCAACCCCTCCATAATCACTTTGATTGGCTGGTCCTGGTCACGCTCCAACCGCCCGATATGAGGAAGCTCCAACAGCTTCAATTTCTCCATGGCGTCCACGAGTTCATCATACGAGTCAGCCTTGTACCCAGGCACCTCTGCGAGCGGCACCGTCAACAACTTGCTTCTATCTAGCTCCTCCATAGCTTGCGCCTTGCCACGGGCCACAGCGCACTCCACAACTTTCCCAAAGGCTCCCACAACCTCTTGGGATTCCAGAGTGCACAGGGCAGCCAAACGTAGCCCATGGCTAATCAACTACCTATAAGTAAAAACAACATACATATCAGAAAACATAAAGGAATTTAACATAAGGTAAAGCAGAAAGGTAAATACCTGCGCTCAGCAACGGCAGACATAAAATGAGGATACAATTCCTCATCATACTCAATACTCAACTTGCGCAGCTTGCCCTCTTGCGCCCTCAGAGCCGCCTCCACATGCTTACGGAACTCATCAAGTTGAGCGAAGTGTTTGCTTCTGTTTTCTTGCAAATACCTCAACCCCCACATGGAGTTAACTCTGTGTTGACCCGCGGCAGCGCGCTCACGCTCCAACTCCACCATCAAAGCCAGCTTCTCGTCAGCAACTTTCCTGGCATAAGCAGTAGTAAATTCTACATCTGCCCGCGCAGCAGTCAACTGCGCTCTCAACTGGGCAATCTCCTCATCCTTCTGAGCCAGGCCGCTGCGCTCAACAGCATATCGCGCCTTGAGCTGAGTAACTAACTCAGCCTGGCGACCAGCAGCTGCAGCCAACTCCTCCATCAGGAGTGGCGCAGACATCTCTCCACCCATTCCCGATGGCTCCTCCAAGGGACGATGAGTAGTCTGGGACGGCGACAACTCATCAACAGACACTGCATCATCCCCTGCAGCATCATTCCTACAAAAAAGAGGGAAAAAGGTGTTAGACAGCGAAACAAAAAGGAAGGAAATAAGATAAACATTCAACACGAATAACACTTACTTAGGATGAGAAGTCTCAATGACATTCTGCGCATCAATAGACACTGATGCCTCTTCTTCCTCAGACTCGTCCGCAATAACAGCACTACGTCTGCGCTTAGAGGTCCCCTCACCAGCATCATCAGCAGCCTTGCGCTTCGCGCCCTGGCGCTCCTCTTCCGAGTCAGTGTCAACTTTGACGACGCTGACACTACCAGACGACTCCGCGCGCTTGGGATCCGGGACCGCCATTTCCTGCGCAGGAACATTCTGCACAGGCGTAGCATTCACAATGGGGTGTGAAGCATCAGAAGCCTCCCCCTGCGCAAACTCCAAAAGACGCCCAGATGTTGCCTCCAAGATGGGCAACTCACCCTCCCACAAGGGGCGCACACCCACAGCCACTTGTGTGGGCTTTGCCAGCTTAACCACCGTAAACAGGTCCATCTCTGTGCAATGCATGAACAAACAAAAATAAGTTAGTTGCTAAAGTACAAGTTACAAGGGTGCTTACATTATGCGAAGACAAAGAGAGGATAAGCACCCACCCCGGCCGTTCCCATCCAGAAAGGTTGGCACTTCTTCACCACTGAGGAAATAGTTACGACTAAACCCCATGTGGACTAAAAACTCCTCAGGGTACGGAACGATTGGGATGCGGTTCGCATTAATGGTCTCCGCATCCTCCTCGCCGTACGTACCGGGATCTGGGCGCTCATCCTTTGTAAGTGACGCTTGAGTATAGAACTCCGAAAGCGATGTAAAAACCCTATCATCTATCCAGAAAAAAATTTCTCTCCAATCCCTGAGGGCATCCACTTTCTTGGTGTAACACTGATAGCGCCCCGCGCGCTTCGAAAAAGTTACCCACCCATTCGACCACGATGTGTGGTAAAATGCGCGGAAAAGGTTAATGGTCGGATTAATCGCAAGTAAACGGCAGTTTACTTCAAAGTTTGTTATCTTTGCTGCACCTAGCGGGTGCAACTGAGAGATATGCAAACGATAAAAGTTGAGCACGTCACTCAAAAATAAGGATATGGGCACACGCTGGTTTGCAAATTCAAAGAAGCGCGTGTATACCCCTATTTTCCCCTCAGGGAAGTCCGCTATACATGCATTGGGCTCCGGTACAACCGGATGCACATCCAGAGGAATGAAATAATCAGAGGTGAACCTACGAAGTTCATCCTCATCCATCTCGGACCGGAATTCTTCTAATTGGCGTACCATTTTTACTAGCAAACGCACACAAAGTTACCTTCGCAGTTTCTGTTTTTCTTGATTGATAATTCTTAAGAAGGAAGAAAATGGCGTTTTTTCACTGTGGTTGACACAGTAAAAACGAAACCCTTTATATAGGGTTTCCCCTAGCCTTGGATAGCTGACACGTGGATTCCACTATCTCCATCGTGTGGCTGGAATACAAACAGGTACGTGCACTTTCACGTATTTCAAGAGATACGTGGAGCATTTTTGGACTAGATACATAGTATCCCATTTTTGGCGGGAAAAATGTGATCCTTTCCCATCACGCTTGCCGCTGCTGTTATTAGTCTAGCATCCGCAGGTTTTACCCTGCGCACACTAGACTGGGGGGACATGATGACGTATAGTCTATATTCGGGTCACGAACCCGAATACCATGACCCACTAACATTAAACCCACCACGAGTGGGCTACGATAATAATAATTGGACTACCAATTAGATGGTTTGGGCTTAAGGGGCCCAAACCCAAAACTATTTATGGATTAGGATACGGGATATCTCTTAAATAAAAGAGATATATACCAAATATCCGATATCGGTGGATACACCAAAGATTGGGGAATACGAAACTAACAAGGATTTCGTGTCTATATATAGAGGGCACTATAGCTCTCACAAAGGTAAGATTGACAAACCCTAAACTCTTCACAATCCTTAATTCGATCACTTACTCTCACGCCGGAGGATAATCGGGGGAAACAATCCCTCGATAAGCCTAACGGTGTCTATTGTTTTCTTAGTGCGCAGGTCTCAACAGCATTAAGATCTAATTGGTATGAGAACATGAACCCAAACAAGGAACGCCCAACTTTTGTATCAACAACTATACTTCTTTTCATGTAAGTCTTAAAATTTAAAGAAATAGTGCATCATGTATTATATGTAGGATATATTAGTATTTTGATGATTTCGTTTTATGTATAAAACTTACACGAAATATTGAACAACATATTTGCAACTTTAATTATTTATAAACATATTTGCAACTAAAAATATTTATTTTTGTACATCGCCGCGATTATGCGTGATTACTCAACTCTTATATTGTGAAGAAGTAGATATGCTATTATACACTAGCAGGGTATCCCGCGCGTTGCAGCGGCTGGTACCCTGTGATTAAAGTTCAGACACCAACAAAATAACATTGACAAGCTGATTAACTTGAGAAAAACAAGAAGAAAATGATCTCGGTCTGGCCCGATTAATCCGTTTTAGGGGTGAGCATCGGGACGAATCCCGACCCATCCCGACTAATCCCGATACCGACAACGGGGAAAAATCCAAACCGACTCCCGACCCGATAATGGTCCCGACCTGTCTCGAATCCTGATAATGGTCCCGAATCGTCCCGAATCTTAATTTTGGCTGTGTTTTCTCGGGACCGTCCCGAATCCCGATTACGAGGAAAACGCAAACCGACTCCCGACCCGATTATAGTCGAATCAGTATCGGGAAGGGAGTCTGGTGTCGGGATCGGGACGGGAGTCGGGTGTCGGTCAGGATTGCTCACCCCTAATCCGTTTATACTGGTTCCAACAGTCCTCTCAGTTTCATTTTCGGATGGCTTATACTGGCTAGCCGAACCAGTGGTGACTCCGATTCCTGGTTAAACTGGTTTAACGTGTTGTCCAGTCCCGTTTTTAAAATCATATATACCATAAGCTTGTTTTCATATCAATTGTATTAAGCTTTGTGTTTTACTAGTTTGTACAATAAGTATAATAACATGTATTTGTCATTGTATGGGTGTTTTAAAAATAACATTTATTGGGTATTTTATTGGAAAGATGTTACAAGTTTAAAATTCTAAGACACTTAATTTTCTAGATGTAACTTAATTTTTCATTATTAGTAAGTGTTTTGCTTAAACTTTTAACTTTTTATTTTGAGAATATTTCAAATACATTATCTATACTACTTATAAAGCATTTAACACCCTCTCTCTTATAATTTTTTTAAGATTCCCATGTATAGATTTTAAGTAAATACAACTAATTAAGCTATATGTACAATTAATTTATGCATAAAACACCTACACATATTGACTGGTTAACATTTTTAATTAATGTCATATTTAAAACACCCATTTGATAAAAGGTATAATTAATAAAACAAAAATGAACAAACTATTTAAAGCACAAATACAACTAATAAATACTACTCAACACATACAATTAATACACTATTTAATTAACTACTTCACCAAAATATACAATCACTTAACCACAATGTACAATCTAATAAAGCTACTAAGCCAAGCACTTAAAAATATAGCCATTGCTAAGGAGAAATTTGTTACGCTTTTAAGGGGTCATTTAAGCCCTAAGTCGTGATAATATAATAAATTATTACCTTAAATCGTTCCTTTTATCATTTTAGGTACTTTTGAGAAGAATTCTGGAAAACAAAGTATTTTCGACGCTTTTGGAGAAAAAAATGAAGAAAACGACAAAGTCAAGAATCCAAGCTGGAAATTGTACCTGACGGCGTCAAGCTTTACAAAGGGACGGCGTCACTCTTTAAGACAAGAGGTGGATATCACATTTACACTTGACGCGCCAGAAGAATTTTGGAGCATAACATGTGATGGCGGCACGTTATACCAAGAGTAGGCCGTCACGTATTACTCTAAAGCGTGATGGCCCAGAAGTATTATAAGCAGACGGCGTCAAGAAGATGGATTGGACGACAAGAAACCCTAGATACGGCGATATGACGGCGTCAACCATTAAACGGAGACGCCGTCACCTTTGTAATTCTATATATACTTTTCGATTTTCATTCATTAAGAAAGGAATTTTGGTAGGGAACTTTTGTTACGAACCCTAGTCGACTTTTTTGCAGCATTTTAGGGTTTCAAACCCTCTTTTCTTCCATGTTCAATTAAAGATAAGTTATCCTTTAACCATTCAATATGTCTATGTGTTGTTTGATTATATTGTATGCTTTTCTTTCTTTTAACATGCTAGCTTAGATTTATTTGTGTTTTCTTAGATCTAATGAAACCTAGTTATTGATTATTGGTTGTTGGTTTGTCATTAATTGTTGTGGGTGATTGATTTTAGCGTTAGGCTTAAGAAAACTGGCTAATCTTCTATATGGTAACTTGCTTGAACGTCTTAAGAAACGTAATCGGTTGTGTACTACGGTTTTATTGGTTGTATTAAATGCATAAGTGACTATTAGTGAGGCCATGATAGGATACTAAACGTGTCGTCATAGGAAGAGATAGAAGCTTATAGAGTTGGGGAAGATCATACACGGCCCCACGAATGATATTAAGGAATGCAACCCTTCACCCATGCAATTGTGACAAACCAATTAATCAATAAAAGATAACTAGGGAGTAAGGAAATCTAAGTAAACACGCTTTCCTCCATATTAGTAGTTCTCATATTTACTTTTCTTGTTATTTATTTTATCTGCATTAGTTGTTATTTGGGTTAGTTGACTAGTAACTAATTCCGCCCACTATTCCAATACCCGAGATATTTTACTTGCTTTCCATAAAATATAAAAATACAAAAAGAATCATCCCTCACCTCTAGACCTAGTCAGATTAGTTTCAATCCTAACGAACACTATTTCTCGAGAGAACGATCAATCCCCCGGTAGTTGCCACTCACTATACTACATCGGTCAGGTACACTGCCTGGTGGGGATTGCAAGCTTCTCAAGTTCCCTTGAGAAGCAAAAACTTTTTGCGTAGACCGCAATCCACGCATCAAGTTTTTAGCGCCGCTGCCGGAGAATAGTTATTGTTTAGGTTGAAATTTCTTTTTATTAGGTCTACTCACTAGATTCCTTTCTAGTGAGACTTTTTATTTTATTGTTATAGGTTTTCTTTAGTCTATCCTTTTTCTTCGTTTCTTTGTTCGTAACCATTACCATCCGCCATCATGGAAGGTGGTAATATCTTTGATCCCATCAACCCACCACAACAAAACCCACCATAACCAAAGCAACCTCCTAGAGCCCGCACTTTAGGAGAATACTCCCATCCTAGCCACCAAGGCTATCGAAACACCGTTGAGCTCACTCAAGGAGCCAATGTGTCTCCCTTGCGATCCGACACCATCCGGTTGGTGCAAAGCGGAGGTGCATTCCATGGACTTCGTTCCGAAGATCTAAACCAACATCTCAAGGATTTCCTCAAGTTCGTAGATTCCATAGACCTTGATGTTGAAACTCGAGAGACGACCCGATTGCGTCTCTTCCAATTCTCTCTACGTGACCAAGCTAGTCAATGGCTTGAGAGTTTACCCGCGAGATCCATCACCTCTTGGGATGATCTCACATCTCGTTTCCTTGCTCAATTTTTCCCACCGGGAAGAACCACTAAGTTAAGGAATGACATCTTGATGTTCCAACAACGTCAAGGCGAAACTCTTTACGAAGCATGGACTCGTTTCAAGGACTTACTTCAAAAATTCCCTCATCATGGCATAGATCTTTGGCTCCAAGTCCAAATCTTCTATGACCACATCAATCTTTCCACAAGGTAAACCATTGACCAAGCGGCCGATGGTAAGCTACGTGATCGAAGTGCAGAAGAATCATGGGAACTCATAGAAGATCTTGCTCTGTATGACAACGAAAGTTGGAATGATCCCCGTGATTTGAACAAAACGGTCAAGGCAATATCTTTGCCTTCAAATAATTCAAGCACTCCCGACCGTAGGATCATGGAACTTGAAGACCAAGTCAAGTTTCTCATGAAATCTTACGAAGCTCCTAAACGTTCAAGCCAATTGAACAAAATCACTACTTCATGCAAATTGTGTAATGGTCCTCACGACACCCATAATTGCATGGAACTCCCCAAACAAGCTTTTAAGGAATTCGCATCCTCGCGTACCGATAAAACGGGAGATAAGTGGCCCACTACTAATCATGGACCTAGGGATTTTAGCGAGGGTTATGAGGCATGGAAGGATAAGCCAAATTTCAGTTGGAACCGGACCCGAAGTGTATCATTCAATGACTCTCGCCCACTCACCTGGTCCGAGCATTATCCCCCTTAAAACACACCTGAACAAAGCCATGAAGAATCACTGCAAAAGTTCATTCTCTCTCAAGAAACGCGGCTTTCCAAACTCGAGAATCAATTCAGACAACAGCAAGCTGATATGAACAACAAGGTTAGTAACCTATTGAGTGCTATCAATGCTCGCATTGCTAATGAATTGGCACGAGCTGAAGAGGTCAAATCCGTCACCATCATCAACCAACCACCCTCACTTGTGAAAATAAAGGACCCTAGTAAACTTTTCAAACATATATCACCAAAAGGAAAAGAAACTAGGGATCCTTCTGCCTCCTCAAGACCAATACACTTCGTGAACACATTACCACAATACCTACTCCTAAACCCGATAAGGACCAACAACCAACTAGGAATAGGGACGATGAAGTAGAAGGTTAAGTTCTCAAGAAGGACCACAATGTAACTGAAAACCCATTGGGCTTACCCGGGGACTCCATTACAAAAGGGTCGAGTGATAGAAAGGACTTGGAAGAGGAATCTGAAGAACCTCAGGAACTCCTAGGATTACTAGATAGCTCCCTTACGGAGGAACTTGAGAAAGGCATGGAAAACTCTCCATCGGGTTTAGAAATAGGATAGAGGAGGGCGATTTCAATGTTTTTAAGATCTCTTGCACCACTAGGAAAAAGCTTATAACTAACGCCTACGTGGATCCCGACTCTCCAATGAATGCAATATCCCTCTCTCTATACAATGAAGCCTTCAATGAACAGGTTACGTATAAGGGATTTAATTTCATTGGGATAATCAGAAGAGTACCAATTATGATTGAAAAATTCATTTATGACATTGATCTTAGCGTAATTAATGACATGGACTCAATCATTAGCCCAACATTAACTAACCTTGTCCTCGGAGAACCATTCATAAAAGAGACAGGAGTGACCCTAGATAAGAATGATAGTAGTGCATTATGTGATAAATGGTATTTTTCATAAATTAATTTTATAATAAATTTCTAATTATTATATTTATTTTGAAAATTATATGCATTTTTNTTAGCGTAATTAATGACATGGACTCAATCATTAGCCCAACATTAACTAACCTTGTCCTCGGAGAACCATTCATAAAAGAGACAGGAGTGACCCTAGATAAGAATGATAGTAGTGCATTATGTGATAAATGGTATTTTTCATAAATTAATTTTATAATAAATTTCTAATTATTATATTTATTTTGAAAATTATATGCATTTTTGCATGTTTCTGTATAATTCTGAACATCTTCGGGATCTGTCCTGCACAATGTAGCTTACTCACTACTGAAAAATTCTATTTTTGTCAGTAAACACAAATTAATCCATTTCGGATAGTTACTGACAAGTTTCGTAATTTACTGAGAGCTTTCTCACATTTTTCTGAAAAACAACGCCGCACGCGAACCGACACTACAGTACCTATGGTAAAGGTCAAATAAATATAATTTTGAGTCAGTAAAGTCATTTTATTACATTCCTGACAAAATCGTGGCTAAAAACTTTATTTTACAAATACGTGTCTAAAAACGTCAAACCGGGACGTTACGGTTACATTTAAGATTAAACCGACACACGATATACCAACGAGGAGTAAAAATATCTACTCCCACCTTCCTTGGATCCTTCCTTGGCCGGCCACCTCACTCCCACTCATATTAACACATGCAAATTAGCCTAAAAACCACTAAGCACCTTATTAACCAAGATACACTCTATTACCCAAATCTAATACCTTTTATACATTTACACACCCCATTTCTACTTTACCAAACTAGTTTTCTTCTTCTTCTTTCTCTCTAGCCGATCAAACACACACATTACATATATAATTTTTGAAGATCAAGTTAAATAGGGTGTTAAATTCAAGAGTTTGGGTTAATTTAGAGGGTGATTTGGGTTAATTTGAAGCATTTTGGGTCTCCTTTTGGTTCTCCTAGCCACGTTAAAACACCATCATTGTAAGGATTCATCAAAACTTTCCAAATCTTGTTTAAAACATGTTCTTGTGATGTTAAATGAGGTTACCAAGTGCTAAATGTAAATGTTTTGTTAAGTTGACAAATATATATAGATTGGGTTTGCATGCACGAGATTCGAACCACATTAAATGTTATGAGTTAATATGAATATTTCTTGCTTGTGTGGTAACTCTTGTTGCTTGTGGTACTAATTTGATGGTACAAAAGTGATTAGTGCTAATTACGCGATTTTAAGACGATATATACACATTTATATGTATATATGTAAATTGGCTCATATATAAATTAAGAAATTATTGGGGTTTTGAAAAACATAAAATTTTGGCTCAAGTGATGAATTGGTGGAAGTTTTGCTTGAAAGATTATAATTAAATATATATCGAATTAATCGTAACTAATTACATTTAATTAGTAAAAATACAATTTTTGGTGAAATAAAATATTTTTGGCCTAAAATAATTATTTTTGGTCGAATGAGATGAGAAATGACCAACTTTGATTTTTGAGAATTAAAACTTAATTATAAGTGTTAATTACGTTTAATTATATAAAGTTATATAATTCTAAACACTAAAAATGGTTATTGGGCCAAGTGAATATTTTGAGCCCAGAAAGGGTGTTCGGTGAACAGTGGGCCGAGCCCAACAATATTTTCCAACTTTTACTTTTTGACCAAAATTTGTTATCAGAAGTGTAAAATTAATTTCGATATATAACGATATATATAACGTAACTTAAATCGGAATATATAGTTTTGGGCTAATTTTGGACTAATGGGCCCAATAGTGGAATTTCAGCCCAATAAACATTTGGGATGACGAATGAGTTTTGAAATATATTTGAACTTGCAATGGATGTAACGCAGAACGAATTATATCGATAACTATATTAATATTGAATAATATATTTACTACGTACTAAATTTTGCAAATAACGTGACAAGTGGTTTAGTTGAGAAATTGCAACATTTGAGGAAAATGGAAGACGTTGATTAAACGAACGGGTCATGCCCAAATTTCTAAAAATTATAACACTTAGAGTATTTTACAAAAATACTTACATTTATATAGTTTTCTAAATACAAATGTATTTATTTTAAATACTAAATATTTAATTATATTATAAATAATAAAAGAAATTTATAATATAATATTTCCTCATTAACATAATCGTTATAAAGATTTCTCAAGTATATTTAATTAATTATATACCTAATTAATTAAATACATAATTACTATTA
>LBNU01036818.1:128432-171352 GCA_014162995.1 Artemisia annua | reverse complement strand
AGAGGGAATAAAGCATGATCCATTAAAACGAAAAAAATGATAGATAATAAGGAGAATTCGGCTACAGTAAGGAGGAAAGAATAATAATTCAAGAAAGAAACTAACCTAGTTAACCATATGTATATATGTGGTGGGTCCTTTTATGTGGTGAGTCGTATTATTTTGGGTGTGCTTAATCTTGTCCTTATACTAAAGTTCAATATTTCGAATCGAATCTGGAATGGGTGGCACAAGATAATATAACGTACTTTAAAATGCAACTAAAAAAAAAAATCGTACTTGTAGTAACTCATATAAATTCATTTTAGCAATAGCGTTAATATTATATAGCTACATGTTAGAGGTCCCAAAATAAAGAAATTAATGTGGTTATAAACCAAAAATTATTAAGACTTTCATAGAATTGATCTTTATATAGGGCAAAAAAAATTTAGCATTGTTAGAAAGAGGTGGTGGAGGTTTTAGGATAGAAAGGGTTAACGGGTTATAAAAATGAGGTTAAGGGTAATAATTAGATAAGTATATTGCTAATTAAAATGAATTGTGGGTTAGGTTTAGGGTGAAATAGGCGTAAGTATAAAATGGTGTAGGGAGGTAATGTAGGGGAGAGGGGTTTGGGATTGAAATTATATATAGAATGGCGGGGGGAAGAAGTGGATAGGTTTGGTATTGGGTTTGTGTCCATCTTTATTTCTGGCTGGGGGTGTTGGGCGATGGCAGATAAAAGACATTGGTTTTTGGTGATTGATAGTGGGTGGATAGAAAGGAAGGGCTTTTGCGATAGATTTTCCCTATGAACTCTTGTTACCATTTAGATTAAAGGAAAAAAGAGGGTCGTATAGTCATTCTTAGTAATTATGTTTTAATATATCTATGGTATATATATATAGTATAATATATTGTATGTAAATTATATACATACCTTATATAAATATTATAAATATATTAATATTATATATATATAAAGGGAGTATACTTATATTATAATATAGTATCAGTATATATATATATATATATATCATTATAGTAGGGTAACATGAATATGTACATATATGTACATATATAATGTATATATTATGATATATCATAGCTAGTATACATATGTATTATACATATGTACATAATTACTGTATATAGTATATCGTATATATAATAACATATACCATATGTATTATACATCATGTACATATATGATGTTATATCATGTATATATAATATCATATATATATATGTATATAATATATACGTATATTATATATATATACTATATATATATATATACTTATAATATAGTATTATATTATTATAATAGTATATAATCTATGTTGTATAATACTATATATTATATATCGGGTACTGATCTATCATACATATATCATATGTATGTATACATACATATATAGTTATATATTATTATATAATAATATAATATACATATTATATAAGCTATGTAATATTATATATTATGTATATCACTATTATTTTATATAAAATAATTATAATTATATAAATAGATATATATATATATATTAATATATATATTATATATATATATTACATTATACTATATAGTATGATTGTAGTAATATATATATATATTATATATAATAATAATTGTATGTAATATATATATATATAGATATGTATATTATATATAAATGTTATATACATACTATAGTATATAATATAATATATATAAAATATATATAATATATAATATTAAGATATATATAGCATATATAATATAATATATTTATATATATTAATATATATAATACTATACATATATATTACATATATATTATATATAATATATACATATATACTATACATATATATTCATATATATTTATATTAAATTATATATATATATTATATATATATAATAGTATGACTATAGTTATATATAATATATACGATAGGTATATCTGTTATATATATATAGTATTATATATATATATTAATATTAAACTAAGTTAAATTTTTTTTCAATGTTAGGTCAATAATTAACATGGTGCCAAACAAATGTGTTGAAATTGTTTCTAGAAATCTTTATAAACTATGTTTTCTTGTCTGGTTGCACGCATGCCCTTCCTGTTTTTTAATTAGAAGTTTGAGACCGTAGGGGGTTGTAGATCTTGAGAGTGCCACGTAAAGCTGTCCATGACCAAATATTGGCTCTGGAAGATAGATTCCGATTTTTTTTAAAGACTGCCCTTGGCTCTTGTTGATCGTCATCGCGTAACACAATCTAATGGGAAATTGTTTCCTCTTGAAAATGAACGGGTAATTCGGGTCTTTGATTGTCAAAGGAATTCTTGGAATAAATATCTTTTCGCCTACTTTGTTGCCCGTGATGATCTCTGCCTCTATTAGCTTTGAGAGCAGTTGGGTCACTATCATTCGTGTGCCGTTGCAAAGGCCACCGCCAAGATTAACATTTCTGAGTAACATAATTGGAGTTCCAATTTTAAGTGTAAGATCGTGTGGCGGTAGAACTTGGAATTTTAGTGTATTTAGGTATTCTGGAGGATACAGAAGCTCAGTTGCAGCACCATCTTTTCCTACCGGAATTGCTTCATCTGAACTTAAGTACGTTCTGCTTTGGCCTCGTATCATCGATAAAACTTCTTTGTTTATTGCATCAGCAGTCTCGTTTTTAGGACACACAATCGCTTTTTCTTGAAGAATTTGAGCTGATGGTGATTCCAGCGTTTCTTTGTCGTATATAAAATTGATAAGCTCCTTTAACCCGTTTTCGTTGTCTGGAATGAGATACTCTTCTGGAATTGTAATCCATTTGGTGTTTTGTGGGTCTTGTTCGTCACGTTCGCCAATGCTTCCATCTCCTACATTAACTAACCAAGAAGAAAATTTGCTTGTTTTGATTTTTTCTTCGTGGTTAAGTGATGTCTGCAACAACCTCATATTTTGCTTTAGCTTATACACTCTGAAATGACGCCAAAGGTAGGACGCAGTTATTGACGAATTAACTATGTCCGCCTTAGAGCCTTTTTTTTTCCACAGGTAACGTCTGCCTAAAATCACCACCCAACATTATTGACTTACCACGGAATACCGTGTCCGGATTGTTTAAAACATCTCTTAATGTTCTATCCAACGCTTCAAAACATCGGCGATCATTCATTGGCGCTTCATCCCACACAATTAATTCAGTTTCTGATAATAACTTTGACAACAATGTGTTTTTTTTTATGAAGTACATTGACTCGTCTGTCAATTCAAGTGGCAACTTGAATCTCGAATGAGCTGTCCTACCTGATGGAAGCAACAAAGACGCGTTTCCAGATGATGCGACAGCCAAGACTATTTTGCCTTCTGACCGGAGTGTATTGATAATCGTTTTCCATAAAAAAGTCTTGCCTGTTCCACCGTGGCCATATACAAAGACCAACTCTTGTTTGCCTGTCCTTGAGGAATGCACGATCCGTTCGCAAATTGTTTTTTGTTCTGCATTTAGTTTTCCAACAGCAGCTGCTACTTCTGTTTTCAATTCTTCTCGGTTATAGTTTTTCTCCTCCATCAATAATCGGTTACTTAGTTCTTCAAGCAGATGGTTTGGAGGCGGTGGGAACCCAAATCTGTGACTGACTTTGAACAACTGTTCAGTATGATCTCCAACTCATATGAAAGATACCCTTTCATTTCTGGGTGATTTATATGGAGATCTTTTATATGAGCCATGGTTGACGCCTTTGCTGGTATGTCATCAACCATGTGATGCCAATATGCTTCGAATAGCTTTATTGGATCTGCTACTTCACAGTAGATTAGAATGTGAGCAAATAGAGTACGAAGCTCTGATGCGGTAGCTGATAGTATCGCTTCCTCCAACGCTATGCACCATTCTCTGTCATCTTCAAGTAGACCTAAGGCTTGGCATGCTTCACAATAAGTTGGAAATATCTGACTGTTGACTTTTCGCACTTCAACAAATGATTTGCACCCTTTCTGATGACAAAGAAGCATTCTAAAATAGAAGAGTTCACCGGCTGCAGGGTGCACGTATGCTAAGCTTCCTACCGAAGATTTCGTTTTGTAGTTTCTTGGCCTCCAGGCTTTACAGTCATCATACCAAACAAATTCTGATGGGAAATCAAGATACGTTAAATGACGGCCTTTTTCATATAGTCTATTAAACGTGAACCATTCGGTTAGTGTTGTGAGCTTCCTGCTGTCATCACTGGCAACATATGGAAGAGATTCGTTGTCGCGAAATGTTATTTGTTGCATGTCTTGGAGATGAACAACCAGAATCTGTACCGCCGGTTCTCTATGATGAATTGGAAAATTGAGTATTCTCCAACACGCCTCGTTTGGACATATGAATCTCCCGTCAATGAAGTTTTTTATCTCGTCAATCTGTATGTGAGAATTGTTTGCTGATGTTGATGCTTCACCCAAAGGCTTGATTATCCTTGCGGTTATTCGATCAGTGCCTTTTGATATGTATTTGAATAAATACTTTATCAACATACTCCAGCCACAATATTCAACGTTTATGTGAGCATTGAATATTAGACAGAGTAGTCGGTTATAGGGCACAACATAGACGTTATCCAGCTTAATGTCACCCCGTGTAGCATAAGCAGATGTCTTTCTTCTTCGGTAATGTACGTGCCCTTTATCGTCAAAAAAAGTGGTGTCGTTGTATTTTTTTGGAAAATGCTTGCCACAACCACCTTCTTGCATACATTGTGCTTTTGGATTTGTAGCACCGCATGGACCGTGAATCATCATGTCAGTGACAACCTTGTATCCTTCCGGATCATCTCTTTTGTCCGGTATTTCGGCAGAAATGAATTTATCAACATCTTCAGCTGTCTGTATCTTGTCATCAGAATGTAGCCATACCAATGTATGGCAGTGTGGGAGTCCACGCTTCTGAAACTCAATCGTGTATAGAACTGTTTAAACAAAAAAATAGAAATAAATAATTAAATAAATAAAAATAAATAAATAGTTAGACGTCTAATGTGTACATACATTACTGGACATGGTTTTATTTTCTATAAGTATAGAACATAAAAGAAAGGAGATGAAAAGATTTAAATCAAATAACATGTAAGTACCTCCAGTGATTTTACCAAAGATCTTTCTCTCTTTGATAATTCTCAGAAAATCTTCGACTTTTTGCTCGAAAACGCGATCAACTATGTCAGCTCTGTCTGCAGTTGTAAGTTCTGGAAACCGTTTCATGTATCGTCTAATCTCTGGCCAATTTACATTACACGTGAATGTAATAAAAAACTGTGGGTTTCCAAGAACTCTACAAATGGCAATAGCATCCAAATAGTGACTATACATGTATCTTGGCCCGCCAGTGAAACTTGAAGGCAAGATAATTGTTTTACCTATTTCGGAACCACAACGATCTCCCTTAGAAATTGCGTCGTAGATGCCTGATAAATACTCACTTCTGATATTGTTTTGCTTAGCTCTTATAAAATCCAAACGATCTTGCTCAAGTGCACAATACACAGAAACGACGTACTGCTGAAACAGTCTTCCACCTTTAAACATCAAACCATAAAGATGAGGACGTTCATGTAACTGGGACATGTAGTACATGTTCATCGATGGTTTCGGGCTCCTATTATTTGTGGCAGGCACTCTAAGCTCCATTTTAGTGTTGAAACCTGGCTGACCGTATATGAAGAGAAGAGGAAATTGTAATGACATATATGATGAGTGTAGCTTGTTGATTCTTTGTGGCTGTTCTCCTTTCTTTTGTATGATAACATCGTAGTCTGTGCATGTGTTTGGACCACTTTCCAACATTATGGCACCAAGTATGTCTGAAGTTGGTAGCTGATACTCGCGTACTCCAACGACATTGAACAATCTGATCTTGAAATCAGGCACATTTTCTTCATTACATTTGTCCCGCGCAGTTCTAAACAGCTTTACCAATTCGTTGTGCTCATCAAGTAGTTGTATGAGATGCTCAACAATTTCTGGCTTTAATGTCCCTGAATTCCTTCCGCCAAAATGGTTCATTCTGTGGTCAACTTCATTTTGCGTATCATATATGTAAAGTTGCAGGAAACACGGGTCTTCGTTATCCGTTGGACAGAGCGAACCTATCCAGTGATATACTTGACCAGAAATTTTGAAAACATAGGGTCCCCTACCATTGTTCACTGATTCGTCTATTTGTGCACCAAACGATGTCATACTGAACATCTGATTATATGCACGTATGTTTTCCCAAAAATGTTTATCTTTAAAAAGCTGTTTAATTGCATCTGGAGGATCAACTTCTTGTTCAATGCGAATCTTTCCTCCTGCACAACATTGATTGTATCTAGGCTTTTGTTTTGTAGAACTGCCTTTTAGTCTTTCTCCATACCAAAAAGATGCATTGCAATATTCGCATCTCCAATCACAANTTTTTGTTTTTTTTTTTTTTTTTTTTTTTTTTTTTTTTTTTTTTTTTTTTTATTTTTATTTTTATTTTTATTTTTATTTTTATTTTTTTTTTGTGAAAAATACATTTGTTGATAGAGTGAGACAATCACAGACCTTCTATCTGTGTGGTTGCAACATTTTGATTCAACTCTGTTGTGCCATAATGATCGTGGCAGTGACCATATTTTCCAGGTGCTGTACGTGGTTGTGTTGTAACTGGTTGGAAACTGCTGTTAGTGTAAAATCCTGTATTCGATCTATTATCCATGTTATCAGATGAATAACATCCATTAGTAGCAGTGTTTGTTGAGAACCTGCCATGGGTAAAAAAACCTTTAAAAAAAAAATGCATATATTTATACAATAAAAAATAATCGGAAACAACATTTAGTAACAAAAAAAAAAAAAACAAATATGCTAACAATTTGGTTACCTTTATTGTTGATAGGCAAAGGGTTCAGGTTTTCAGACGGATAACATTCTACATCAGTGTTTGCTAAACGTGCTTTTGAAGTTCTGCACATGTGTGTACCATCATTTGACGTTTGTGCGGCTCGTTTCTTTGAACATGGCATTTCTGAAAAAGGTATATCTGTTCCTGTATCACATTTACATTATTACTAAATATTAGTAAATTTTGTAAATTATTCGACGCTATAGCGGGTAATACAAATAGGTCTACAAAATATTTTAACTGAAAGTGTTACTATACCTTTTTCATTGTATTGTTTCTGAAAATCGATGTTTTTTCTGTCAAATTTATACAGATACGGTGTAGATGAGATTAAACCGTTATTGTCTGTAAACTGGATAGATACCCCATTGTCTGCTTTACTGTATGAATAATTATCAAGAACGATTCCTTTTGATAAGTCTGACATACAAAATAATGACAAAAAAAAAAAAAAAAAAAAAAAAAAAAAAAAAAAAAAAAAAAAAAAAAAAAAAAAATTAGAGGATACACTATTGACCATTAATGTCAATATTCTTTTAAAAAATATGGTGTGCTAAAATTTTGGTTACCGGTCGTTTGCATTTTTGAATGTCTTTGTGCAGGTATGTTATAGAATGCATTTTCCCTGGATCTTTTCTTTGAGCATGCCATGTCTGTAGAAACTACCTCTGCTTGTTTACCATTAGTAACTTGTTTATAAACAGCAGGTTGGCAACGCCGTTGATGTAGCAGCAGATTTGGTATCTCTATTTGTGAACCATCTCCTTTGACAGTTGTTGGTGACAAAATTGTACCACAACTCATCGACGATGGCAACAGATGTAAGTTTCCACCGTCGTTAACTTGCAATTTCTCGTTTGCTTCTTTATACACACCATCTTTTCCAAAACTATTTTCACCAAGGAGTGGTGTTTTGTTTGTCTTAACACGCTCTGTGCCCCCTTTTTTTACAAAAAAATCCTTTCCAAGGATTGTTATCTAAGGGTCTATTGATTTTTTGATTACCAATATTTTCTGTTTCATTTATTTTACAAACCTTTTCCAAGGGTTGGTTGTAGTATTATCCATGATATAGCAACAGATATGGGCAAACAAACTATAGCAGCCATTTGTATACACACATAGCATTAAAGCAAATAAAATCAAGTAATATAGACATATAATTTTTTTTAGCATAATTGCATGGATATTTTGTGCAACATTGAAAAAAAATGATCAGACACAATATGGTGACATATAAATGAAATCAAATAAGTAAAAAAAAATCTGCACACCTATAATGCATGGAAAAAACATACAAATATTAAGGTATAGAAAACTCACCTTTGTCTCAAAAGACCTTTTTTCTGTAGCTTCTAGTTTCCTAAACAACAAAGGTGGTTGTTGTCTGCTTCTTTTTTGTTTGTGGTTTTGTTACCTATTTTTTTTGCAGGTCTTGTTGCTCTCTTTCACTGAATGTCGGTTTATTTTGTTAAGTGCAGATTTTGATATGTTTGAAGACCATAAGTATTCATGAAGGTTCCTAATCACACATTACCATAACATAGTATGTACTGGTGGACACTTGTACCATTTTTCATGGTAGGATACCTCTATTAGCATAAAAAAATATTGTATTTGGTAAACACTTGTGAGGCTGTGCATGGTATCGTACCTCATTCAACAGTGTGTTTTTATTTCCAATGTGTATTACGAATTTTAAGGCGTATTAAGGTGTAACTACACCTAAACGGCCTATGAAAAGTGGATGGACCAATACCTTAATGCCAGTCACGTTTTGACAACATGATTGACACATAACAACTGGGCCTTGAAATCGTTAATCCAACAACTAATAACCAATCACCTTTTCGGATTACGGAGCCGCCCGTAAAAAATTGCTTTTGACCCCGTTACATTTTGGGGTTTAGTATATTTTATAATATAATATATAATATAATATAATTATAATTACAAAACTAATTGATATACTGGTGACACATCTAAATGTAATTCTTTTGATACGTAGGTTCTGTTGTGATGACCAACAAGAAAATGATACAAAATATTTATAAAATAATGGCATTTGATATCCGAGTATTGCCTCAGTGTACTTAGAAATGAAGATGAAAGTTAGAGAAGACAAAAATCCAAGATGACCCGCTTTGACTCGACCCCTGAACTTGCAGACCTAGCCTTCAGAATGACCCTTTTTGACCCATTACCTGACGTGCCTTGCCTAAGAGAGCTAAATTCTTTGCTCTAAGAGACCCAACGTTTAACCCCCCGACCCATAAGGAGCGATGACATTATCCCATTTTACCCAACCCATTTTCTTCTTTTACCCTGCCCCACCCCAAAAAAAAATTCCTTCTGATACTCTCTAGTACATTAATCACACACGACGGAACACGGAACATCGAAAAGTGGTACAACGGCAGGCTTCCAAGAACAGACTTAACTAAAGTTAAACGACCTCCGAAAGACATTGTTTTAGCTTTCTAATCCGACAAACGCTTCTTGAATTTTTCAATTATCGGGCGCCACAATCCCAGCTTCCTCATATTTGCCCCTATGGGAAGCCCAAGATAAGTGAATGGTAATTCCCCCACGCTACATTTCATGAACCGAGCCATACTCACAACATTTTCGTTTTCAACCCCAATACCATATAAACAGCTCTTTCGTAAATTAATTTTTAAACCTGCCATTTCCTCAAAACACTTTAGAATGTACATTAGCTTACGTGCATTACCCCGATTCCACTCGCCAAAAAATATCGTATCATCAGCATACTGTAGATGAGATATAACAACATCGTCTCATCCTACTTTGATTCCTTGAAAAATTCTTCTGTTAACCGCTTCCTTTACAATAATGTTCAACCCCTCAGCTGCTAATATGAAAAGGAAAGGTGATAAAGGATCACCTTGCCTCACCCCCCGTTCCATTTTAAATTCCTTTGTTGGTGCTCCGTTCACTAGCACAGAAATTGAAGAAGACGTTAAACAAGCACTTACCCATTTGCACCATTTATTCCCAAATCCCATTTGTCTCATTATATCCATCAAAAACTCCCATCGCAAACAATCATATGCTTTCTCGAAATCCACTTTAAAAACTAATCCCTTCTTTTTCCTTGATCTTAGAAACTCTTATAGCTTCATTGGCGATTAGGACCCCGTCTAAAATATATCTACCTCCAATAAACGTGTTCTGTACATCCTTACTTATAACTTTCTTGACTCTTTCTGCCAATATTTTCGCAATTATCTTATATTAGCATCCAATCAGGCTAATCGGCCTAAAATCACCAAGACCAATAGGGTCCGTAACTTTAGGAATTAAGGTGACAAATGACGCATTACACCCTTTCGAAATTTCCCCCTATCCCAAAACCATGACACTGCTTGCATCACACTTTCCTTAATAATACCCCAAAATCGTTTAATGAATCTGAAATTAAAGCCGTCTGGTCCAGGCGCTTTCTCATTACCACAACACTTTACTGCATCCCACACCTCACTTTCACTAAATGGACGTTTTAGAAATCTTGCATCCTCCTCACTAATTTTTGCCACACTACTACATCGAAATTTCGGTCTCTCTCTTATTACTTCCTTAAAAATGCTTTTATAAAACCTAAACATCTCACCTTTTATTACTTCTGGATCCTCACTCCACCTGGCATTCACGATCAGACCCCGGATATTATTCTTGTTATTGCGTCTTCTGATGATTGAATGGAAATATTTTGAGTTCTCGTCACCTTCCTCATCCCACTTGATTCTAGCTTTCTGTTTGAGCATGCTGGTTTTTTCTCGATCTTTATCTATCCATTTTCTTCTAGCATCCAACCACTCACTCCTCTCGACTTCATCAAGCTGTCTAGACTCTGCCTCAATCTCCCATCTCATCACCTCTCTCTTATACCCATCAATTATCTCATCTAACTTACCAAACTTGCCTCTGCTCCATTCCTTCAAAGCAATTTTTACATTTTTAAGTTTGTCCCTAAACACACAATCCGGCCTATTTCCATGCACTTGCTTTGCCCATGCCTCCTTAATGATCTTTTCCGCATCAGGCTCATCAAACCAAACGTCGAAAACTCTAAAAGGTTTCGGCCCATAATCCACACCAATATCTTTTAACACAATGGGACAATGATCCGACTCCTTCCTGTCGAGTGCAAATGTGCAATAGCCGCCAAATTACTCCATTTGTTAATGAAATTTGAAGATACCAGGAATCTATCAAGTTTACTAAATTTGCACCCATCATCACTAATCCGTGTAAACCTTCGACCTCCCAATGGAATTTCTATTAATGCCGCAGATGCAATAAACTCGTTAAAACCATCTGATTCCTTCTCATGAAATTGTGTATTCAGCCTGTCATCTTGTTCCCTAACTTCATTAAAATCTCCGAAAAAACACCAAGCGGCATTGTACATTATTATTGTTGAAGGTGGTGTGAACAAAGAAGACTGGCTGATATCAATTGCTGCAGCAGGGATTGGTTGTAATACTGTCATGTCTTTTAAATCACGTTGCCATAAACGGGTCAGCAAAAAAAATTACATGAGCATATAACATAGGTTCAAATGAAAGATCGTTAGCATGTAAATTGTAAGAGCAATCAGAGTTCACACAAAAATATCCGCAAATGCCAAGATGTGTGCTTCATTCGTGATACAAAAGAATATGTACACAAAAAACAGAAACCATTAATTCCTTAGAACAAACCAACAACAACATCTTCATCTTCCCATGATCACGAATCAATACCATTGACATGAGGCATTCACTGTCTTAATCAAAGGAGAATGAAGGCAAGAGGTCAAATACAACGGACATATGGATGCATTAGGTTTTGTGAGTGGCCATATTTTATAGCTGAAAAACACTGCAACGACAAAAAGTTTCAAGCACGTGATTTTGCAGATGTAATAGAGATCTCAAACGAATGAACATTTTTTTTTTTTTTTTTTNGGACAACGCCTTATCATGATCAGTAAATGCACCGATAAGTGTTAAAATTGCCACCTGCATCTGTTTCATGCTTTCAGACTTTCAGTAGCAACTTTTCTACACTTTGAGAAAAAAGGCAAATATTAACATGGAGGTCAACCTATTATGTAGTGAAACAAGTAGATGTGGTAAATTCAAACCATGTAATTATAAACACGTCAAGTGGGTAAAGCAAATAACAATAACCTAAAAGGCTTTAGTCAAACGCGCCAAAAGCTTCCTGATGTAATTTTAATGCATAAAACATCTAACATCATCATATTTAAAGTATAGTCTATTCTTTTTTTGGTGCAAAGGTGAAATATTATATTAATCTCCAAAATTTTACAATCATAAGATAAGAAACAAGATTTAGACATCACCCAAAAGTATAGTCTATTCTTAAAACATGCAATATATGAATCAAATGTGACACACTATTTACTAAACAAAAATTAGCAATTTTGAACAAAAAGCCATACTGCCGGGTCAACCCAACCAAACCCCACCTGCATAAAGAAATAGAGACCCAAGATTAAAACTTTATCCAAACACACTTGAGCCCTTACAATATTAGAGACCCAAGATTAAACATTTATCCAAACACCGTTAAACACTTGCAATGTGACAGACCAAGATTAAAACTGAATCCAAACACCTCTAAACACTTGCAAAGTTTTTAAGTTATAAACAATTGTTTCAATCACATCCAAGTCAAATTATCTTTCTTCTTAAAATAACACACATCATAAAATTATGACACTCTAGTTTAACTACGTATAATAAACAAAATAACTTGACACTCTACTTTAACCGATAAACAAAAGAAATGACAAAACAACTTGACACTATACTTTAAGTATGGAAAATGATTTGCACACTCACCTTTTTGATTGGGACACTCTTCTGTATGCATTACATACTTGTACAGTACTTACTCTGTACTTTAACTGATTGTACAATTGAGTTTCCCAAACGTTTCCTGCTCAACACCTCAGTTTCCAGTCAACATGAAACGTTTCCGGCGTGTTTCCAAGCGTTTCTAGCCGTTTCCCGTTTCCGAAACGTTTCCGGTACGGGAGACGGCACCCCGACGGCGTTTCCGTGCAACACAACAATTACACCATAAGATCACATAACATCATATGCACCTGCAAATAATGCAGCAGACCTCACAGCTCCTATTTCATCATCCGTACAAGTAGAGAACCGGTTCACTGCCACCACAACATTTACACCATAAGCCTTTGTATTCTTTATATGCCTAACTAAATTTGCTCAACCAGCTTCCACAAGCGCCACATTTTCAGTAACACAAGCAGAATCAAGAGGCTTCCCTGCAGTGACCGGTGGGCCACCACCATGCATCTTAAGAGCCCGAATAGTCGCCAATATAATAGCACATTGTGGTCTTAAACCACTATACCGACACTTAATATTCATAAACTTTTCAATTCCTATATCGCAGCCAAACCCTGCCTCTGTGACAACAAATCCACCCGGGCCAACAAGTTTCAACGCAATTTTATCAGCCACGATGGAAGAATTCCCATGAGCTATATTAGCAAATGGGCCAGTGTGAACAAAAACCAGGGTGTGTTCAAGAGTCTGCATTAAAGTCGGGTCAATTGCATCTTTCATTAGCACACTCAATGCCCCACCAACACCAAGATCATCAGCTGTAACAGGATCCCCGTCTCGACTATTACCAATCACCATTTTCCCGAGTCGATCCCTCATGTCGGCTAACGATGTTGTGAGGGCTAAAACCGCCATTATTTCACTAGCAACTGAAATGTCAAACCCTGTTCCTCTCACTATACCTTTCTCATCCGGGCCTTGACCCACAGTTATTTTCCTTAAAAACCGGTCATTCACTTCCATAACATCAAGCCTAGCAAAGCGTTTGACTTCTTCTAAGTTAAGATCTTCAGGTTTCACTTTGGTGACACCGAGCTTTTTCAAGCGTCTATACATAACATCATTAAATGTCCCGTTACCTTTTTTGTTGGGGGGACATAAGTGGTTAAAAAGGGCGTTATCTAATATTTGTGTTGATTCATGAAGCATTCGTGTGTCGATGGCGACTGCTAAAAGGTTATTTGCAGAGGTTATGGCGTGGATGTCGCCTGTCATATGTAGATTAAACTCGTCCATAGGGCTTACTTGACTGTAACCACCGCCAGCTGCACCACCCTTGATACCAAACGTTGGCTCTTGTGATGGTTGTCTCAGGGTTGTAACGACCTAACAGAACAAGTTACATACAAAGATCATAAATTTAATCAGCGGATGACGGTATATATAGCGAAGTTACCTTTTCTTATCAAGAAAGACATGGTTTACCTTTTAGGATGTGTTGTGTGTACTGAGTATTAAAAATGATTACACGATTTGAAATAATAATCAGTCATATAATCAGTTGCAACAAAATCAGTTGCAGCTTAAAATAAGCATACAAAAAACCACAAGATCATATATTACCACTTGTTCACTTCAATTCTAGTACACTTCAAATTCAAAATGACACCGTGAGAGTATTCTATTTGACTTTCTATAAAGTCAATACACTTTTTAATTTAAAACAAAATCCATGCCAACGACCAAATCTATACAAAATTTTCAAGTGCAAAATTGATACCATAGACAATATTGTATTATTGTATTTGACTTTATATGAAGTCAATTAGGTTGATTATTTATGGTCAAATCCTCAACCAAAATCTTTTAAAAAATTTGTGGATAATATCATAACATTATGATCACCTTAGTCCTAACACATTTCAAATGACATTTTACCATTGACATTATTATTATCTTCTACCTTTATATGGGAGATGATTTGCACACTCTTATAAATGATTGGGACACTCTAAATTAGAGTATTTTGTCATTTATACCCTCACATTACTTTTACTTATTTTTATCCTATGAGGGTATAAATGTCAATACACTCAAATTTAGAGCGTCCCAATCATTTATTGAAGTGTGCAAATCACCTCCCCTTTCATATACTCAATGGACTTTTTCAGTGTTCGAACAAATCTCTAGTAACCACCAATTTGATAATATTCATGGGCAAAGATAGCATTTTTATTTAGTGAGTGTTTGGCATTGTGAGTACCTATCTCCAAATAGTACACTAATAGTAGCATTTATGTATAGCAAAGCTCCTTCTAGTTATCTAATTGCTTACGACTCATATAATAAGAAATTTTCACCGATTGATTATAGCCTAACCATGGTGAGATGCTCGCCAACCTAGATGTTTTGGGTTCAAGTCCTATCCGACCATTGTGGTGCAATAACCAAACCAGTAGAAAATTTGACTAGGTGCGTTTAAGAAAAGCTAAACAATGTTAGGAACACAAATTTTTGGACTATGTTTTTTTTACAAAAAATTAACACTGCGCCACACAAAACCATGGTGTCCCTTGAACCCAAAACCCACCTTGGTTCCATACCCAGTGGGGTGTATATATATTGAGCACAAATTTTTGGACTAGGTGTTTTTTACAAAAAAATTAAAACTGCGTCACAAAAATCCATAATGTCCCTTGAACCCAAAACCCACCTTGGTTCCCAAGCCCGGCTCATGGGGTGTGCAACAAGGGCAATGGCACAGGGCCCAATAATTTTTGGGGCCTCCAATTTGTAAGTCTTGTTTTATGTACACTCAAACAACATTGTTTTTTCTTTGTAGTTTACTACAAAGGCACGCATGAGCACAACACAGGAAGGCCAAACTCACTTTATATATACAGTAAATTTATTACTTATTTTTACATCCCTTGTCTTTAAATTATTCAATATTTGAAGATTTGAGATATTACAATTGTCACTACAAAGATCAAACAACATACTGTTAAACAAAGAAGTTTTTGCTTGTTATATTAAGTCATTTTGTAGCCATTCTTTTATGTGTTCAGATAACCGCTTTTCCATTTTGAATAACAATTGTTTACATATCAATAATACTTTTGTTTCGTTTAGGGCCCCATTTTATAAAGACTGTACAGGGCCACTAAATTTCACGGGACGACCCGTGGGGTGTATATATATTGTAAATAGTGAGATTGTAATTCAACAAAGACTCAAACAAATGAAAGCTCTTAACATCACAATTTCAAACTACATAAACACATCAAAACACAATCTCATTTTGGGCCCTTATGACATAATAAACTTACGTAAGCCGAAAAGTTTAAAAAAAAGCACAAAAGTAAGCTAATGAAATAAATTTAAAAATAGAAAAATCCATTGATGTGTATGTTGAAGTTCAATACACACACTACAAAAAATAGTGCTATTCTCCATATTTTTTCCCCCACGGTATGGTCAACTGTGGACTTTTTTTATATGCATAATAATTTTGCTACATTTATAGGTGTGACAAATATTTAAAAAACAATCCACATATATAAGTGTGTACAATTACAATAAAGCTACACTTATATGTATAGCAAATGTCTCCACACTTTTATTTTTGAACATTTTTTGCAAGTTTGCCACACTTTTAGGTGTGGACATTCAAAGAAATGTTCACACTTTTAACCATAGACATTTGGATAATATTTCCACACTTCTATGTGTAGCAAAATTTGTCACACCCATTATTACCACACTTGAGAAAGTGTGGAATCAATAATTTTACACATTTTTAAATGTGGCCATTTGGCCTTTAAAATGTGGAGAATTCAACTAGTTTTTTGTAGTGACATTCAATTCACGTATCCACATTCATCAACTTATTAAAAAAAAGATCATTTTTCATTACAAATTAAAATAATATTACTTTTCCTGGAGAGAGGAAAAAAAGAAAAAAAAAAGTGGTTACATTATGTAGTACAACGTTCAGAGGCATTCAGTGTCCCATCCCAAGTCTAACTCGTTAAGATATTAGTAGCTTTGAGCAAGTCTGAATGATGATTAAAAAACACACACACTTTTTACTTGTTACATTCGAGTCATTAAGATCCACAGGTTATTAAGATGTTTTTATCAAAAACAAACATCACCTTATAAACAAAGCCCCTTTTTATCATCGATTACTAAGTAACCCGTAATATATATGAAGAATCCTTGAAAGAAGCCAGTCAAAATCTGGCTGCTACGCGTAAGCTGTTTTTGCTCCATCTAAACATGACCCGAGTGTAATAGACAACTGTGAAACTAATTATTCAAAACTGGTTTTTTGACTCTCACATAAGCATATAATCGCAAAACCGCTATCCCTCCATATAAACACTCAAACTGATTATCACTTAAGCATTCTTAATAAGCATTCCCAAACACCTCCGTCGAATCAAAGAGACAAAAGCACTAAAAGGCTTATCATAAACTTACATGAAACAAAAGCAATCCCCACTAAATCCACAAAACATTCAGCTTCACCCTCATTAAATGACATAGACGTAAAAAAAAAGATCGATACAAATTCAAAAACAAGAATTTCCTGAAAAATATAATACATACAAAGAATCAAAAAAAAATTTCCTAAAAAAATAATAATAAAAAAAATAAATAAATAAAATAAATCAGAATATGATAAAAGCACATACTGCAATTCTTCCTCGGCTAAATTTACCTCAACCGTACCATCTTTCTTGACCCCGCCACACCTCCACCTAGGGGTGAGCAAAAACGACCAAAACCGAGTGAACCGACCGAAACCGAGTGAACCGAAACCGAATCGACCATACTCGGTTCGATATTCAGTTTAGGTTTTCCCTGAATTCGGTTTCGGGTCGGTTCGAGCCGAAAACTGAGAAAACACAACCAAAACCGACCGAAACCGACTCGCCCCGAACCGAACCGAGTACTTTCGGTTCGGTATTCGGTTTAGGTTTCCTCCAATTTCGGTTTTGGGGTTTCTCGGTTCGGGTCGGTATTGGCCCGATGCTCACCCATACCTCCACCACTTTTGGTTTAAAAGTATCAAACGGTGTCGTATTGGGCCAATTGCTACAATTGACTTACAATGGTTGACCAGAGTTTTTGTGAGGGAATATACAACACACTTTTGGGGGTGTTTGTTTAAGTTTATATGTGGCTTATGAGCTTATTTGTTCTTCAGCTTATATTTCATAAGCCCCAATTTCCAGCTTATTTTTAGACTTCTGAGCTTATATGAGTTTATTATGATATGATAAATTTATATAAGCCCGCAAGTCTCAAAATAAGCCAGAAAACTGAAGCTTGTGAAATATAAGCCAAAATCAAATAAGCTAATAAGCCCACATATAAGCTTAAACAAACACCCCCTTATCACATTGGCTTTTGTAAAAAGATTATTTTTTGAAGCTAAACTTTGCCTTCCTCCCTCCCCATTCCAGTTTAATGCTATGAGCTCAAATCAATAAGTCGAATAGTCAACCAAGAAGACACGTGTAGATCACATGGGAAAGTCATAACAGACTTTCCCGCCAAAACTCATTTGTATAAAAACCACAACTACTTTCCATTTTCATTATCTAATTCATTTGTATCATTTCCTCTATTTTGTAAATGTTCTCTGAACAATTCATCAACTAATAACAAACCCCTTTGATAACAACTCGATTCACATTCAGTTCTGTGTATCTTGTTTATCAATTGTTCTTATTCGAATCTATATTCCTATAAGTACACATACCAAGTGGTATCAAGAGCCCTTTCTTGGCCCCTTTGTTCATCAAGAAGTGTTACTCTGACATTTTCTTGATTCCGGTTGTCTTCTCCGGCGAAATTCCAGCAAGAATCAAGATTCCGGTACGAAATCAGCCACCGCTGATTTCACTGTTCTGTTTTACATATTGGTTAGTGTCAGTCCACTGTACTACCACAAGATCAGCCCATTAGTGGTTAAATTCTCTGATTTTGAATAAGCTGGTAAGAAGCAGTGGGATTGAGTGACCCAGAACAGTTCAGTGTTCATTACCCCATTTGGTCAGTGATTTATCATTGTTGATGAGTGGCAATGTGACTGGTGTAATGGTGGAAACAAGAAATGCAGTTAGATCTCCAGATCCTACAATGGATTCTTTGCAAGAAACGGTTAATGAATTGAAAGAAGCCATGGTTGGGATAAAAGAAAGCATGAATGGGTTTTTGATTGGTCAGAATGCCATTTATCAAGAACTTAACAGGCTTAAGAATGGAGAAGGTACAAGTCGCAATCAAGCAAAGAAATGGTGGTGGAAGAGGTATGAGAAGGTTGACAAAAATTGAATTTCCAAAGTTTAATGGCGAGGATGTTAAAGGTTGGATGTATAGATGTAGACAATTCTTTAGGATTGGTGGTGTTCCTGATGGAGTGGAAAGAATTGATCTAGTTTCTATGCATGTTCATGATAAAGCTTTGGTGTGGCATCAACAATTCTACAAAAAGATTTGGTGAAGATTGTCACTGGAAGTTGTATGAAAAGGAAGTTTTGAAGAGATTTGGAGCAGTTCTTGATGATCCAATTATGGAATTAAAGAAATTGAAGCAAGATGGTTCAATGAAGGAATATCAAGAAAGGTTTGAAGAATTGTTGAATATGGTGGATTTGGATGGAAAACATGCCATAAGTTTGTTCTTGGGTGGGTTGAAAATTGAAATTAGTCTGCAAATCAGAATGTTCACTTTGGAGTCTTTGACTGATTGTTTTTACATGGCTAAGATGCAAGAACAAACTTTGGTGGCTCTAAAATCAAGGTATTCTCCTATCTTGTCTACTCCTGTACCCAAGATTAGTTCTCACAATACTTTTCGAAGTAGAGGTACTGCTATGAATGTTAAACCAAACCCTGTTTTAGCTTTACCTAGTAACAAAACAGTTAAGCCAATAACTAGCTACAACCAGAGTAAAAGACTCACTAAAAAAGAATATGAGGAGAAAAGGGCCAATAATTTGTGTTTTTACTGTGACCAAAAGTATGTTCCTGGTCATAAGTGTAGTGGCCAAATGTATTCTTTGGTTGTATTGGCTGATGAGGATGAAGAGTCACAGGAAAGTGATAAGGAGTGTTTGGAAGAGGAAGAGTATGAGGAATTGACAGAGAGACCACAAATCTCTTTGAATGCAATGCATGGGGTACAAACTTATAGGACCATGAGAGTCAAAGGAACTGTGGGAAAACATGTTATTCATATATTGGTTGACTGTGGATCCACTCATAATTTTGTGGATATTTCAGTAGCCAAAAAGTTGGGATGTCAAATTAGAAAAACTTGTCCTTTGGCTGTGACGGTGGGTGATGGGTACAACATAGCCAGTACTAGTTCTTGTAAGCAATTCAAATGGCAGCTACAGGGCATAGAATTTTGTTCTGATGTGATGCTTTTACCATTAGGTGGATGTGAAATGGTGTTAGGTATCCAATGGTTGTCCACACTGGGAGATATGAAGTGTAATTTAAAAGAACTAAGAATAGAATTTGTGTACAATAAAAGAAAGATGGTGTTGAGGGGTACTCCAAAGTCTACTTTAGAATGGATGCCAAACAATAAGCAAAACAAAGTTGTGAAGCACTGCAGTCAATCTCAGTTAAGCTCTATGCAGTATTGTGTTTTTCCATGTGAAGAAGTAAGATTGATGAGTTTGGAGGGTTTGCAAGCAGAAATACAACCTGAGTTGCAGGGTGTATTGAAGGAGTTTGATGATGTGTTTGCTGTACCAAAGGAGTTGCCACCTANAAGAATAGAATTTGTGTACAATAAAAGAAAGATGGTGTTGAGGGGTACTCCAAAGTCTACTTTAGAATGGATGCCAAACAATAAGCAAAACAAAGTTGTGAAGCACTGCAGTCAATCTCAGTTAAGCTCTATGCAGTATTGTGTTTTTCCATGTGAAGAAGTAAGATTGATGAGTTTGGAGGGTTTGCAAGCAGAAATACAACCTGAGTTGCAGGGTGTATTGAAGGAGTTTGATGATGTGTTTGCTGTACCAAAGGAGTTGCCACCTAGCAGGCCTTGTGATCATAAAATACCACTGTTGAACGGTACTAATCCAGTGAATGTTAGACCTTATAGACACCCTCCTACACAGAAGGATGCTATTGAGAATATGGTAAAGGAATTGTTGGACACTGGAGTCATCAGGCCAAGCAATAGTCCTTTTGCTTCTCCAATTGTGATAGTTAAGAAGAAGGATAACTCATGGAGAATGTGTGTGGATTACAGGCAATTGAATAAACATACTATCAAGGACAAATTCCCCATTCCAATCATTGAGGAATTGATAGATGAACTGCATGGATCACAAATTTTTACTAAACTTGACCTGAGATCAGGTTACCATCAGATAAGAATGAGTGAAGATGATGTGGCAAAGACTGCTTTTAAAACTCACAATGGTCACTGTGAGTTCTTGGTGATGCCATTTGGGTTGACAAATGCACCTTCAACTTTTCAAGCATTGATGAATGAAGTGTTTAAGTCATTTCTGAGAAAATTCCCTTTGGTTTTCTTTGATGACATATTGATCTATAATAAGAGTTTGGAAGAGCATGTAATTCACTTGAAAGCAGTTTTGGAAGTGATGAGGAAGCACCAGTTGTACGCCAAGATGAGTAAATGTGTATTTGGAACAAAGAAGGTGGAATACTTGGGACATGTGATTTCATCTGAAGGGGTGTCCACTGAACCAACAAAGATAAAAGCTATGAAAAGTTGGCCTGTACCAAGTAATGTGAAACAATTGAGGGGTTTTTTTGGGTCTTACAGGGTACTATAGAAGGTTTATTAAAGCTTATGCAAGCATCAGTAGACCTTTGACTTTGCTATTAAAGAAGAATGGGTTCAAGTGGAATGAAGAAGCTCAGGTGGCCTTTGACCAATTGAAGTAAGCAATGGTGAGTGCACCTGTTTTAGCTCTACCAGATTTTGAAAAAGAGTTTATAGTGGAAACAGATGCCTGTGGAGTAGGAATTGGTGCAGTGTTGTTACAAGGTGGGCATCCAATAGCTTACCTCAGTAGAACCTTATCATCCAAACATCAGCTTATGTCAACCTATGAAAAGGAATTTTTGGCAGTGATCCTAGCTCTTAAAAGATGGAGAGGTTATTTGTTAGATAGGCATTTCAAAATAAAACAGACCACTTCAGTTCAAAGTATCTTTTGGATCAAAGAATTACCACCCCTGCACAAATGAAGTGGATACCAAGGCTCATGGGATTTGATTATGAGATAGTATTCAAGAAAGGAGTGGAAAATGTCACGGCAGATGCCTTATCCAGAATTCAAAATGAAGCTCAATTGTTTTCTCTACTTACTAGTTCACCCATTGTACCTGAATTGTTGCAAAAGATTGAAGCTACTTGGGAAGAAGACAGTGAATTGAAGGAAGTAGTTGAGAAGCTGAAAATGGGTGAAACTGTGCACAATTCTTATGAATGGGTCAACCAACAGTTAAGAAGAAAAGGAAAGCTAGTGGTTGGAAAAAATGAAGCTTTGAGGAATGAATTGCTTATTCACTTTCATGATGGTCCAGTTGGGGGTCATGTGGGTGTGCAAGCCATTATGCAGAAAATGTGTTCACTATTCTATTGGAAGAAAATGAGAAGAGAAGTGAAGCAATTTGTGAGAAATTGTGATGTTTGTCAAAGAAGCAAGCCTGATCTCTCTGCTTATCCAGGTTTGTTGCAACCTTTGCCTATTCCAAATACTGTGTGGTCAAGTATTTCTATGGATTTTG
Organism: Artemisia annua; assembly: GCA_014162995.1. NCBI lineage: Eukaryota > Viridiplantae > Streptophyta > Magnoliopsida > Asterales > Asteraceae > Artemisia > Artemisia annua. Next base: position 148,816 of record LBNU01036818.1, on the reverse strand, counting down.
TGGAAGGTCTACCTAAATCACAAGGCAAGAATGTGATCATGGTGGTAGTTGATAGGTTGAGTAAGTACAGTCACTTTATTCCTCTAGTTCATCCTTTTACTGCATCACAAGTTGCTCAAAAGTTCCTAGATAACATCTATAAGCTTCATGGTTTGCCTGAGAATATAGTGTCTGACAGAGATAAAGTGTTCACAAGTTTGTTTTGGAAGGAGTTGTTCAAGCTGTTACATGTCAAACTACTCATGTCCACTGCATACCATCCCCAAAACAGAGGTAGTAAACAGAAGTTTGGAGTGTTATCTTAGATGCATGTGTGGGGAAAATCCAAAAGAATGGTGCAAATGGTTATCTCTGGCAGAATGGTGGTACAATACCAATTATCACACAACATTGAACACTACTCCCTATGAAGTTCTATATGGCCAGACACCACCTATCCACATTCCTTATGTTAGTGGAGAGAGCAGGGTTGACACTGTGGGACTGCTAGAGAAGGAGTTATTCAAGCATTAAAGTTTCACTTGAAAAGAGCTCAAGAAAGAATGAAAGTACAAGCTGACAAGCATAGATCAGACAGCTCCTACAACCTAATAATAAAACTTTTATTCGTGTGATTAATGATGCTCAACTAAAAAACGCATTAGTAAGCATATTCTTTAAGCTTTACATCAAAATAACAAATTCATCGTTATTAACTAACTAAACTTCTTGATAACCATTTAAACAGAAACATCTTGGTCACAAAAAAACATAAGTTATACCTTTCCCTCTGGCGAGCAGCACACTTCCTTGGAAGAAATCCAATGGAACCATGTCTCAGGTGCTCAAACTCCCTGTGCGACATTCTCACTCCTTTACCTTTGTACATACATTAAAAGTTCAAATCAGCACATTAAAACATGACATAAATCATAGCCAAACATAATTGAACAACCTTGAACATCAATAAATCATCAGTTGCCTTAAGATGCGTTTTTTTTGTCTATATTATTGTATATCCTTATAAAAAAATAAGGTTATTATTTATGGTTTCACATTTTTATTTCCCTTTCATGTACTAATGCAAATAACAGGAACGCAAGAAACAATAACTACAACTATTTGGATTCTAAGAAAAGATTAGAAAATGGACCTGATCCCATATATGGTATTTGGAGCCCATGAAATTGGCGGTTACACTCCCTACATAACTGTCATCTTCTCCACATATGATGCCTTTAGTATTCTGAGAAATTATGAAGTCAGATCTTCTGTTGTGACGCCTATGATAAGCCACACCAAGTTTCCGATTTTGTCTTCCTTAACCCTCCTATGAATTTCCGATCAGCAAAAGTTAGAAACCTATGCTACATTGTAGTACATATAGTCAAATAGTTATCGGGTATTCGGGTGTCTAGGCTCGCATTATATAACTGAGTACTATTTGTCTATTGCATTTTCAAATCACAGTCTTACACATCAGGTTCTACCTACCTGACACGTTTCTTGGCGCGCCTCTTTCTTTCCCTTCTTCTTTGAGTTCTTCGCGTTATAATATTCCCCTACAACAGTTTCCTCGTCGCTTCCATCTTCAGTTTTTGCTTCAGCAATCAAAAGTTTTAGTGAGACATATTCCACTACCAGCAACGCATATGGACCGCCTCGTTACTGGAACATGTTAATGTTCCGGAGTTGTCAGAGATTAGCATCCTGAAACTGTAGCTGGAGCTGAAAAGGGTGTCAAAAAAAAAAGAACGGGTGAGAACATGTAAAGACAATCTCTCGGTAAGCAACGTTCGATGTTTGCATCATTCATGTGACCGTTGTCATTACTTGTACCTGTAATCATTGGATTCTCCCAGATTAGGTCCCTGGCAGTGTGCATGTGGCCGGTCGTTGAAGATTTTGTACCTACAGTCACGGCACCGGCGGAAGTACCACGTTCTTCCAATTACAATTTCTGCAACCGTGGCAATGACTGAATCGCACGTCCTGCAAAAACCAAGGAAAGTTCAATCTCCGGTGTATCTGTTGTGTTTTTAGATCAGGTATGATCTTCTACCGTTTGGTTTCGTGGATCCTCTCGCAACAGCTCATCCACCGTAACTCTGTTCCGTTGCTTTTCCAAATAACCGGAATCAATAAAGGTATCATAAAAAAACTGTATATGAACAGCTCATCCTCTCGCAACAGCCTCATGTCCCCATCACCTTTTACCTGTAACAGAATCAACAGCCATCAACTTTATAAACTTATTCAAGAACAAATAACCGAGATGGGCATTGGACTTGTTTATGTGCTTACATACGTTATCTCCTCTTTAGGCCATATTTTGTCTCGAATAGATGTCAAAGAATCCTCTGATTTCCTTTCTAGAACCTGCATTTAAACAAATTAAACAACCACTTATGAGTTTACTTTTGAACATTAGTCCTGCATTTAAACAATGAGTTTACTTTTGAACGCTAGCCCTGCATTTGTTACGAGTATAGTTTGTCAAGACCGGTTTCAGCAGTTGCATAATCATGTAATTGTAGCCATTGTCAACTGACTACCAATGAACTCACAGTAACATGTAAATTAAAAAAGGATGAATCTGTATGGAAATAAGAATATCAAATAGAAACATACCTACAAAGGAAAAACTCCCATACAGACTCACCTAGAACACAATCTACCAACCTGAAACTTGAAAAAACAATTTGTAAGTCTTCGAAACATACCTACGCCCGTGTTTATATAGTTTGTTGTTGCTTTATTCTAATTACAATAATGGTGGTTGGCCACATATTATCTGCATTTTGTCGACAATACCTGATTAAAAAGGTTGTGGGTGAAGCATATCTGCTAAAACTTCTCGGAGAAGAACTTCTTCAAGTGCAACCAACGCCGCGTGTTGAGGCACAAAGACAATAAAGCAAGAAACTTTGATAAGCTAAAAGAATTGACAAAAAGACAACGAAACTATATTGGCAAAGTTGTAGAAAATGCAAGTACCTGCTCATTAATTTTGACATACCCCCATACAGTCAAAGGTTAGTGTCTTACGGCAGATATTTTATCCCTTTATCCTTCCTAACTCCCTATGTGAGTGATCTACAGTTTGATAGAAACATATGCATCAAAATACTGTCGGAATGAGCGTATACAAACCATTGTGTAGAAAGGAACCAAGAGTGAAATGCAGAAAACTTAAGAAGACGTACCTCTTGATTTTGTAATGACCATCTTAATGTTAAGGTCACCTGTAGGCATCAAATCCACCAACAGGAAATTCATCAAACACGTGGTAGGCATCAAATCAACCAAAAGGTTTTCACAGCATCAACCATAACCCAACTTCCAAATTTAACCAAAAACCCTATTTTTTTTATTTTGTATAAATCTGAATCTAAGAGACATAAATTAAGTAAATAAAAACCTACCTGATGATTAAAATACCTTGATGCTTACATGAACAACAAAAGCCAGCTTCTCCTTTGGCCAATAACACTCCGCCACGAAAACCCCTCACAGTCAATCGTGGATCTTGAAGCAGAAAACAAAAGCCCCAAAACATCAAACCCTAGCATACGCGTGGTGATTATCTGATTTGACTATGTGTCTCGAGAAGGTTCCAGCACTCTCAAGTGGCACCCTTTGTACTCGTGAACCAGATTNTATATATATAAATATATATATATATATATATATATAAATATATATATATATATATATATATAAATATATATATATATATATATATATAAATATATATATATATATATATATATAAATATATATATATATATATATATATAAATATATATATATATATATATATATAAATATATATATATATATATATATATAAATATATATATATATATATATATATAAATATATATATATATATATATATATAAATATATATATATATATATATATATAAATATATATATATATATATATATATAAATATATATATATATATATATATATAAATATATATATATATATATATATATAAATATATATATATATATATATATATAAATATATATATATATATATATATATATATATATATATATATATATATATATATATATATATATATATATATATATATATATATATATATATATATATTGTATAAATCTGAATCTAAGAGACATAAATTAAGTAAATAAAAACCTACCTGATGATTAAAATACCTTGATGCTTACATGAACAACAAAAGCCAGTTTCTCCTTGGGCCAATAACACTCCGCCACGAAAACCCCTCACAGTCAATCGTGGATCTTGAAGCAGAAAACGAAATCCCCAAACCATCAAACCCTAGCATACGCGTGGAGATTATCTGATTTGACTATGTGTCTCGAGAAGGTTCCAGCGCTCTCAAGCGGCGGCACCCTTTGTACTCGTGAATCGGATTGGGCTAACAAAGAGACGGATCAACTGATTGAGCAAAAACAGGCCGGAAAAATAGGCCGAAAATGGCCCACCAATTTTGGCGGGAAACCCATTGCTACAGTTGCCGGGAAACGGCGTCGTTCTTTCTTTTTAAGGTTTAATTAAACTTATAATTTGAAGATTGATGAATGACGAGGTTGGCAGCGGACGCCGCGTTACCGGCGTGCCTGTTTATTTTGCCAAATGTTTTTTTAGCGTTTGTTTTCTGTGTCCGTTTAGGCGATATGTCTAATGTTTGTTTCTGTTTGCTTTCTATAGCATAAGTTGCGGCCTGGCCGATTTTTTTGTCGTATTTGTTTATCGATGTTTTTTTATCAAAGGTATTTTAAACTAATGTGATGTTTTGTCTCTGGCGCGGGTTTTTGTTCATGTTTTGCGGTGTCGTTTGGCGGATTGTGAAGGAGAAAGTACATGTTTGAAATTTTCTTATAAAGAATGATATAATGCCCAAGTCTTGCATTTCACATCAATCTATACTCCTTAACCTTCTATATATTACTTTAGTAGTCTATGGTGTCAAGTTTTGGCCAAATCCTTAAAACAAAAGAAAACACAGTTCATGCCAAATGGCCACAGACTACTTATTTCCCATGGTAATACCTTGTCGCTTCAACAGCCCTTTTTATGGTATCAAGCTAATAAGTAGTCTATGGCATGAAGCTAATAACCATGAGAAATAAGATATACTTAAAACAAACTGAAACATATTTGAAGATAACCAACACAACCAAGTTTAATAACCATCAACTAATGTTTTACAAACCACCTGAACGAAACATAGTTCCACTACTAATGTTTTACAAACTTAAGGAAGTGACCATAATGATGCAAGCACCGTTATTAAGCTTGGGTTATTAACCACCTAAAATTAACCACCTATAGGCAAAAAAGTAGATTCACCTTCATCTCCATCTCCTTCAGATCATGGCACAGTTACTGCAAGAAGTCAAAAACAATAGTTAAACATTATAAATAAGAAGTCACCTCAAATCCTCCGTTATTATTTGGAGTTACTATTTTGGTTGGTTTATCTCGTATGCATCCAATCAGTAGGTGGCAATGTTATTCATCGCAATGTTCCCAGATTTGCTGTAACAATAAACTCGAGACCCAAGGGACTTTGGCACCTTTGGCCTAACGGTATGAAGGGGTACATAAGGTGTTTCCCCGGCCAAGTGGCGAAGGTTCAAAATTGACAGAAAAACATGATTCTCGAACATACAGCTTTTTCACCAATCTTATTTTAGATATTTGAAGAAAAGTAACGTTGTGCTATAATTGAGGGTTACGTGCAAAGGCTGATAATTTCAACTTGCAAGAATCAAGAGTTCAAACACAGTATTTAAAAACGGTTGGATGATTTTACTAATTTGCTCTGATAGTTTACCCTTTCATAATCAGTTTCTTTGTAGCTCCTATAAAACAAATTGTCCAAAACCGGTTTAAAAAAGTTTGTCGGAGCCTTAAAAAACTAAAAAAATTAGAAAATGAATTTCAAAGGACAGAAAACATCCCCAAGTATTGATGGCAACCTATAAAACTCCACCAATTTGCATACCTTAAAAGTATGTTATAATCACCACCGTTAGTTTTTGGGAAAAATACACAGGTTTTCTGAATTTAAAGATTAAAACCATACCTGGGCTCAAATTCACGAATCTCACATACTTCTCCCCCTCTAACATCTGTCCAATGCACACTCCTTCTAGCACTCTGGTACAAAGGCTCGTCGTCATCACCGCTATCAACAACTCGAGCTGGAATAGCTGCAGCTAGGGTCCCACAGATGGGCTATCGAGTCATGTGGGTGAACGACCAAAGCAGGTAAAAGAAGCACACCCGCAGGCACAACGGTTCTTGTTGGCGTGCAGCAATACCAGTAACAAAAATAGAAGGTCGGCCAGCCTAGATAACGCTCACAAAACGTGGCCCTAAAATATATATAAGCAATCCCAAANATGAACCACCAATGAAACCAAGTGATCAAAATAGATCACCTCTATGATAGAAACACACTACACGTCATGGAACACCACCCGATGCTAGTCTAAACCCCGTAACACACGATCTAGCCTTGAACTACAATAGAATTAGGTTAGATTGAGATCAAAAACACAAACCCTAATATGGGTGTGTATTATTTCGTGGCTCATGGGTCAAGGAAGGGGGAGCCAAGGGACTTTGGCACCTTTGGCCTAACGGTATGAAGGGGTACATAAGGTGTTTCCCCGGCCAAGTGGCGAAGGTTCAAAATTGACAGAAAAACATGATTCTCGAACATACAGCTTTTTCACCAATCTTATTTTAGATATTTGAAGAAAAGTAACGTTGTGCTATAATTGAGGGTTACGTGCAAAGGCTGATAATTTCAACTTGCAAGAATCAAGAGTTCAAACACAGTATTTAAAAACGGTTGGATGATTTTACTAATTTGCTCTGATAGTTTACCCTTTCATAATCAGTTTCTTTGTAGCTCCTATAAAACAAATTGTCCAAAACCGGTTTAAAAAAGTTTGTCGGAGCCTTAAAAAACTAAAAAAATTAGAAAATGAATTTCAAAGGACAGAAAACATCCCCAAGTATTGATGGCAACCTATAAAACTCCACCAATTTGCATACCTTAAAAGTATGTTATAATCACCACCGTTAGTTTTTGGGAAAAATACACAGGTTTTCTGAATTTAAAGATTAAAACCATACCTGGGCTCAAATTCACGAATCTCACATACTTCTCCCCCTCTAACATCTGTCCAATGCACACTCCTTCTAGCACTCTGGTACAAAGGCTCGTCGTCATCACCGCTATCAACAACTCGAGCTGGAATAGCTGCAGCTAGGGTCCCACAGATGGGCTATCGAGTCATGTGGGTGAACGACCAAAGCAGGTAAAAGAAGCACACCCGCAGGCACAACGGTTCTTGTTGGCGTGCAGCAATACCAGTAACAAAAATAGAAGGTCGGCCAGCCTAGATAACGCTCACAAAACGTGGCCCTAAAATATATATAAGCAATCCCAAACACACCTACCTACCTGAGAACTAAAAGGCTGCAATATTAGCGACAACCTTGAACAAATGAAAATTTATGGTTACCTGAACAGAAAGAAGGCGGTAGGTAGCCTTTTCAGTTTGGTTGGATCTTTCTTATTTTTAGCTTTTCTTTACAGATGCTTCGTTAGCAACTGGTTCAGTGGGTGCTTGTGAAACTCATGGTCAAATCTTGAACATGACGGCAACCGTCTTGTAGCTCATGACGAAATATGAGAATAGGTATTCATCTTATTTCTGAACAACCGTATGTATTTATATCAAAATAAACCAACTGTGTAGATTACACAGACTCCTTTTTTTCTTCTATGTTTTGATATTTCAAAAGTGTCGCTTTTCAAACTAATATACTTAATTAACTTGGTATTCAACCCAAAATACACATTTGACCTGATATTTAACCCGCTCATGTTGCAACATGTACCAATGCTGCAACGATCATTAACACTTACCGCCTTTTTTTGCATAAATAAATTGTAAACAAAAAGTCTTTGACAGGACATCAAGTGGTAAAAGCGAGACACATGGATCATAAATATATAATTTACCATGAATATTGTTCATTTGTTAGCAAAAAGATTCTATGAAAACGTTATGAACATCCAATTTTCATGGCTAATAGTAGCAGCACAGTGATGGGTCAAAATAAGCAAAGTCATGTGGATTACATGTGCGTTCCAATACCTGCGTAGCCGTATCAAGTAACAAAACATAAGTAAACGGATCCCTTTTCTTCCACAACATCCTTGAATAGCGGAAACGACAAAATCCTCATCGGCGCCGTACTCACCTTCTTTCGCAGCCTACATTGTCAACTGAAACAAAACATGAACCACTAAATAACCAAATATCAACACAATACGACAAATGGTTAAATTTGCAAATAAACTTACCAAAGTAACTTTTTTTGTTATTAGGGTGTGCTTCGTTGAACTGCTTCCTAAAATCATCCCTGTACCACAACAATTTATTCCAATTAATTACATTAAACAAACTATAACCGTGTATAAATTTATGCTTACCTAAACAGAAAGAAGGCGGTAAGTAGCCTTTTCAGCTTGCTTAGATCTCTCTTATTTTAGCTTTTTTTTACAGATGTTTTGTTAGCGACTGGTTTAGTGGGTGCTTCTGAAACTCATAGTCAAATCTAAAATAGAATCCTTACAAATAAATTAAACTACCAATCCAACGATCAGCAAACTTACTTACATACAATCTTGAACATGACAGCAACGTCTTGTAGCTCATGACCAAATACATTTACAATAAAAGCGTATAAGAATATGAAAGCGGTTAAAAATATGCATATCTGTAATTCTTGGCTATAATCTTGGTAAAACCATTTTTAGTACCTCTCTTGTGTAAGGATTAGTATTCTGTAACACGCCCTCAATCGTCTTATAATCGATCTTCGAAGGCTCCTTGAGTCAACTGAAACGATCTTATAGATACCACATCTTTACATGTTGCAAGTTCATGAAAAAAGATATTAGAATCTAAGAATGAGTCTACGCGAGCAACATAAATAACTAAGCTTCAAATTATAACTTATCTTTAGAACGTGAAAGAACTTTTCTTGCGGTATCCTATCCAAATCCAGTGATCCACAGCCTTTATAGATAACACGCCTCCCGACACACCATCTGCTAGAAGCAGACCGTACCTGCCAAACAGAACGGGTAAGTATAATGATAACGCAGAAAAAAAATCAGGTCAGAATTATGCATTACTGACAAAATGACATTTACCAAACAGAAAGGGCGTCACTAACATTGGCGTGCCTACGGTCGTGTGTTCGCCGATCTTTTATCTGCTGTTGAAGGACGGCTTGTGAACCCCTTTGTCCTACAATGATAGGAACAAAAAATGAGTAAAAGACCAGCATTCCAGGTTGCCATAAACTTGTAAAATTCCTGTAAGTTAATATTTGAAGGAACCTGAGCATATCTCGTCGAACATCCTTTGGCGAGGACCATATGAGTTCCGGCTGCAATTTAAAAGGGACAGTTATCATACACATGAAGGAACAAATATATTGAAAATCACGGAAAGTGCTAACGCCAAAAGGGGTCATACATGAAAGTAATTCGACGTTGTTTTGTGTATTGTTGCAGGATGTGGTAGTGGAATTTGTTGGCTTCATGACTACAATTACAAAGCAAGAAATAAACAAACTCTGAAACCTTGTCGCATAAAATGTGCACTTACATATCATAAGACCATGAAAATATATAAACTGCTAAACATCAGATTAAGTGAAAACGTTGAAAATGCTTAGTAGCTTTTACAACCTACAACAAAACAACTATAACTACACCAATTGAGTAACTTACCAAAAAATTTAGCATGTCCCATGATGAAACCACGATTCAATAACCTCAAGGAAATCCCCATGACCTTAACGCGACAAAAATAAAAAAAAGAATATCAACAATTTCTGAATTGCACGGCTAAAAATGGGGTAATTTTATCTATTAAACATTGCTAATTAAAACAACCCGTTTGACACGCTAATGAAGGCTTTGTTAAACGGTTCTTCAAGCTTTTGACTGTTACTACTATTACACATACCTTACACATTTTATCTTCACAGTAGGCTACAATTAATCAACACATATTTCTCACTTGACACTACAATTTCAAGAAACCCCAAATATTTTTTTATAAAAAAGTAAAAACAGAAACTTCATAAATTCTACTTGAACACCATTAACAGCTTCACATGATACATGTACTTCAAGTAACAACAATGCTAAAAATCAAAACCTAGGTTGAAGAAAATATACATACCTTTCATCTTGAAGAATTTTTTATACCGCTGCTGCATGACACACAACCTAAAAAGAAAAGAATCAAAAGTCAATCAAGACCCACATAACCAAACGGTCTAAGCTACAGCAAACCTCAAATTTATAAAAACTCCGACAATTTGTGAAGAAACACTAAATCATACGAAAACCCTAATTTTAAAATTAAACTTCTATACATGTAAAAGCTGTGAAGGGTGTTAAAAATCTTTGAGCAGGTATGATAAAAAGGCAAACCGACAGCATACCAAAATGAAAAACATGAGAAGCATAACTTACCAGAAGATTTAGAGCAACAGGTCGAGAAGATGGTATCATTAACAAATAATCAAAGCAACTCCAACATGTGGATTGTGAGTAAATGAAGATGAATGAACATCATCATTCTTCCCCATCTTCTTCATCATCTCTGATAAGGTGTGGGTGTGTGTGTGTGAAGCTTCTGGATGTCGGCATCTTTAGGTATACTTTTCTTTTGGACCGGAGAACAGGGACAGTCTTTTGGTAGATGGGCTATAAAACTGGGCTAAAGATTTGGGCCGCATTTTTTGGCGGGAAAACGGATGCCAAAACGGCACCGTTTCCCTTGTGATTTAATATAAACGAGACTGGCTACGGTTCGCCGCGTTGCGGGCGAGCTGTTTTTTTGGATGAGTTTATAGTGTATAAATAAATAAGTATATATATTAAACGTTGTTCAATGGCTGTTTTTAAATTAGCAGCGTTTTTTCTATGTTTTTTTTACTTTATAAATTATTTTTTAAAATTTTTTCCTTCGTCTGTTTATCGTTGATGTAAGGTATCCGAATGACGGTTTTGAAATAAGTAGTTTGTTTTTTTTTTTTTTTTTTTTTTTTTTTTTTTTTTTTTTTTTTTTTTTTTTTTTTTTTTTTTTTTTTTTTTTTTTTTTTTTTTTTTTTTTNACCAAATGTTATTTTTATAAATATTTTGGTAGTTATATTGGGGGTATTTTTTGTACTTGGTATTTGGGTAGTTTTACATGGGCTTTTTTTTTTTATTTGGTAGAAATTTTGTAGGGGGGTCCTTTTTTTTGGGCCGTAGTTCCTGTCGGAGCTGAGTAGGAGAGGTGGTATAGAGTATAAACCTCCAGCAAATTGGGTTTACTTTTTGTTAATGTCTGAAAAATCGTGTAAGTTACAATTAAAACATATGACTGAATCTAGTAAGACATACCATAAAATTTTGATTTTATCTCAATTGGGCTTACGGAATGCATCTAAAGGTACCATCTGTACCTTTTTAAGTTGGATGTGGAAACGACCATATTCACTTCTTCAGCGAACACGCAAAATTTTGTTTTAAAAAGGATCTGTATGATCTTTGGTTGTTCTTTAAGCATAAGCTTGTTAACTTTTTATGCAATTTAATCTTTTAGCAAGTGTCCTGAATTTTAATGTATGTAAAATGAGAACATAACGGTATAGGGTTTAGCATAGTATGAATAACGATTGGGGAGCTAGATGTTTCCCGAGCTTTAAAGTTGTGTTATAACTTGTATTGTTACTTTGGAACAGCGCACCCTGTGCTTGCAAATATACACATATAAATCCGCGAATATTGCTTGAAACTTATTTGTCCATAGCTTCAAGCCTTCAAAGACATAATCAGGACATTTTAGTTGACATCTCTATGCTTTGGCCATAGCTTCACGGTGTGACAGTCAAGTGAGACTAACAAAAGTATCTTTTAACATAGATAAAAAAAAAACATGCATTACTTAGCCAAGTGAAAACTTCTTTGCAATATACCGAATTATATGAACAGAGCAACAATGACAAGAATCTTTTAACACAATATTCTACCTTGATAACAGTTATCTTCACTTCCAGAAACCATAGTATTCCATACATTAAAGTTTTCGGTACATGATATTTGATTGCGCTTTACAGACAACTAAAGTGACCAATAAATAGGATGAAATTTGTTGTGTAATAAATAGGATTAAATTAAAAAGGTGCAGATTCGGTGACGTTGTACTGTATTATCGTCATTTCTTGGAGGCAATTCGGTGCGCCTTTTTGAAGAACGACTTCGAGCGTCAGTTCCATGAATGATTAGTGAAGCTGTCATACGAACAACATACATGGTAAATAAAATTGAAAATTATAAAACACCAACTTATTGGGGAAGCATTTCCCAAGAAGTCAACAATTTTTAAAAATCCTGCGATAGTAAAATGTAAGTTTAAAGATACATGTTTCACGTACCTTGGTTAGTGTGTGTTGACAATATGGTGGCATTGTCGTCGGGTGTTGGCGAAGCGTCCTGAATGTTAGGTAGACCTACAACATTAACAATTTCCAACGTTCATGAGCAAACCGTCGTTCGACAAACAGTAACTCTTAAAGGCACACATATGAATCTAATCTACAACGCATACCTGTTGGAGCTCGCCTCCGTTTATGAACGACAGGTGCATTAGCTCAAGTATCGTGGCAACGACACGCGGAGACACTAACGTTGTCGATCTGTTCCTTTTTAAACGATGGCCACTTCCACGGCACGTTGATGTGCCTGCAACATCTGAAACATTGTAACCCAATTCAGTGTGACAGTTATGAAATTGTCAAGAACACCAAGTATAAGGATATAAGTAACGAACTATTTATCTGGCGCACCTGTGCAATATGTTTGTTCAATATTTCTTTTGTTTGCAATAGTTGCAGAAGACACGTCTGTCGGAAGAGGCAACCTTTCAGGTTCACCTACCATGTACACATTCAGGGACAACAGTACCCGAAGCAAAATCAACTGACAACGGGCCACGTAGCATAGCTACACACATTAGTAACAGATGAAGCTCCGATGAATTTCCCCTGATAATGCATTGATGCCAAAAGTCCTATTAAGAAAATTCAAATTAACCATCATAAATGTAAGATGTATTCTTAAACATGTATAGTTTGATATGATCACAGAGTTTAAATATTTAAATAGTGAGGGCTTACAAAGCTGTACACTATTGAGCTAATGTTCTAGAAGAGCCATCGCCAACGCCGTTACTTTGACCTATGAAAAGAAGAAAAGAACATAGATTCAGATAACAAAGGAACACCGGTTCCTGAAACGAAAGAAGCTAACAGTACCAGCAGATTGGTCAACTCACATTCGTCTGCCCTTGTAAACGTTTGTGACTGTGCACCCGTTACATAAGGAACCCTTTGACCACGGCGCCTTGTTTGTCTGTGGATGTTTGGCAAACGTGGTGCACTCGTTCCTGTGAGTCGTATGTCTACAATGCGCGAGAATGTTCAGTATACATTTACCCATAACGATAACAATATTATTGTGTAACGCCTTTCTAAGAGGCCTGCCACACCAAAAGGACCACTTTAAGTTCAAAACCGTTGCGATACATACCTGTAAGAGGACGTGGCTGGCTGGTCGATGGAGCAGCATGTGCAGACAAAGTAAACCACATCAGGTGAAGCCACTGCGTAACAAACAACAGTCAATATAAGCAAGCACATCAAATGAAATAACAACTTAGTTAATACATTACTATGGTAAAGACATAAGTGGACGTACCAGGACATCCAGTGCCATACGCCCCATTTGTTGGTTCTATGCAAAATGGGTGAACAATGTCCACTGCTTCTTGGTTACTAACCTGAAACGATACATTAGTGTAGACCAAGTTAATAATTATTTGTAAAAAAGATGATTCATTTGTTGAATATTAGACATTAGTATTTGTTATTAAGTATTTACCGTATCGCAAATTCCAACATAAACAACGATAAAAAAAACTCGAATTCAGATCTAGTTTCAATTATACTTGTTTCTGGTTCAGCAAAAAAAAAAAGGCGGGTTGGGTCTATCACATTAAAGTCACCTTATTACATGCATACGGGAGGTTTAATTGTCATTGTAAAAGAATGAATAATTGGCACCTCTAGTTCAAGTTAACTTATTCAGTTGTTGGAAATGACGATGATACACAAAACATTTAATCTTGACAAACATTATTCCAAAACATATGTAAACCTGACAAATGAAAGCATGCTCTTTTAACACATTTAGAAGTTCAGGAGCCTTTAGGTAGGGATCAGGTGCTAGTTTAGGATGCTCGCATTCACCTGGTTTTACTTGCCTGCCAAATAAAATGAAAACATTATTTTTTTGCGCTACTTCTATGGGGTCTAAAAAACCTTATACCAAATTGAATACCAACCCTTTTTTCAATATTAACCCTTTTTTATGCTAAGCCATGATCGACATGTCAAACTTCCAATCCAATCCTCAATACAAAAATCAATATCAAGTAAAAAAAACAGAGACACGGTGACACTACGACATAAAAATCAAGATATCTAATCAAATCCCAAATCTACCCGAAGACTTTTTGGTGGAGTTTTTCATTGTCGGCCTGAAACCACAACCCAAACAAAACCCATATATTAAAATTTAACAAAACCCCAAAAAAATAATCATACCTTTTTGCTCAACATTTTCTTGAGATGAAGGTAGTTGTGCTCTTTAAGATCAGGAAGAAATTAAAAGCCAAATCACATCTTCAATCCAAATAGCACAAACCCACACAAATCCGCCTATTCTAAAAACCAATCAATCAATCAATCCATCCTTAACAAAAAAGATCCAAAAAAAAATAAAAAGGGACAAAAACCAATAAATCAAAAAATTAGAAAAGGTGAAGGTAAGCCTAGAAAAACAAACCGTTTATGAACAAAGATATAGTTGAAGGTCCGATTGATTGTGTATCTAGGGTTTCGATTGACCCAGAATCCGTGCGTATTGATGATGGAATAACATCGTTTTTGGATCTTGTTTAGGAATGAGAAACCAATGAAGGTTCCGGATGTGGATGAATCTGGAACCCTTTGTACTAATGAATTATACAATCTGGAACCCTC
This sequence comes from Artemisia annua, assembly GCA_014162995.1. Lineage (NCBI taxonomy): Eukaryota > Viridiplantae > Streptophyta > Magnoliopsida > Asterales > Asteraceae > Artemisia > Artemisia annua. The sequence goes on along the minus strand of LBNU01036818.1, from coordinate 133,633 downwards.
TGTACTAATGTAGTATACAATCGAGATTTGGATCAGGAAACTTTTTTGGGCTGTATTCGGTGGATCAGTGGTAGCCCATGATTTTTGGCGGGAAAAGCCTTAGTAAAAACGGCGTCGTATGCGACGGGATTTAATATATAGTATAATATAAACTTTTAATTAAATGAAGCCCAAAAGTTATCAAAAGTGTTGTCAAATATTAGTTGAAGTTCCTAAGCCTACGATAGAGGCCCATATCCAGTCCAACAATGAAATATTATTCACCATTTCTTTACAAGGGTTTGACCCCAAAATGCTCCAACAAATTAAAAGGCCATGATCTTGAAATTTAATACAACTACTAGAAAGTCAGCAGTGAACCAATCAAAAATTGCCAACTCGCCACACATCCCATCTTACATAGCCAATCCTCTACGTGCCCATCTCTATTTTAAATTCAATAGCAGCTGGGAGGAGCTCCAACGGTCATAAGTTTTATCAAACGGTCATATGCAATGGGTATAAGTAGCAGCGAGCACGAGAGAATCATTATTTATTTTACTTTCATGATAAATGTCATTTACTCTTTTACTAAAAATGTAGACTTTTACTAACACACACATTAGTGCGTGAAGTGTGTGTTTATGTTTTAAAGTTTTTATAAAAAAATAAATAAACAAAAATAATAAAAATAAAATAAAATAATGGTTTAGCTTAATATCCTCTCTCATTAGTTTAATAATTGCTTATCTTTAGTTTGCTTTATAAAAGTTAATGTTGTTTGTGCTTTTATTAGTCTAAATCTTATAAAGTTTTAATCTTTTTATAAAAATCATCATTTTTATTCTTTTAAATTCATAAAGTTTGCATCTTTTTAGTTTAAAAACATTTTTCACCAACTCTTTTTATAAAATTAGTAATTTTTATCTTACAATAAATTTCCAAAAACCAGAAAATATCATAGTTTAGATGGTGATGATTATGGAACAATCAAGAGGAGACTACGGGTATTGAGCTTGTAGATTGGGTATTATTGGGTAATCTAAAGTTCGATTTGTCCGTGTTCTTCGACTTGGTGACTTCTAATCCTTCTCCGTAGAGTTTTCTTTTTATTATTATGCATGATTAATTTTATTATTAGTTTTATCATTATGTTAATTTTTATGCAAAATTTAGAGTAGTTTTATTGATGGTGTACTTAAAGCTTCAACCCCACAGACAAGTTTCTACGAGGAAGAGCAAATTCAACAAGCTTAATCCAAAATATTATGGCCCATTCCAAGTTCAAGACAAGGTGGGAGCTGTTGCTTACAGGCTAGCATTGCCATTGGAAGCTCAAATTCACAATGTTTTTCATGTATCACAACTCAAGAAGTGCAGAGGTCAGAATTTACAAGTTGGTACTTTACCTCAGTGTGATGATGTTGGGTGATTCAAGTCAAGCCGGTGGCAATTCTAGAAAGGAGGATTGGAAAGGTGGGAAATGCAGCTTCTGTTTTTGGTTTGGTTCACTGGACTAATAGCACACCAGAGGATGGCTACATGGGAACTTCTTGAAGATTTGCAAAAGAGATTTCCAGAGTTCAATGTTGTTGACTAAACTTGGGACAAGTTTATTTGAAGGGAGATGGATTGCTATGAGCTCAAATCAATAAGTCAAATAGTCAACCAAGAAGACACGTGCAGATCACATGGGAAAGTCATAACAAACTTTCCCGCCAAAACTCATTTGTATAAAAACCACAACTACTTTCCATTTTCATTATTGAATTCATTTGTATCATTTCCTCTATCTTGTAAATGTTCTCTGAACAATTCATCAACTAATAACAAACCCCTTTGATAACAACTCGATTCACATTCAGTTCTGTGTATCTTGTTTATCAATTGTTCTTATTCGAATCTATATTCCTATAAGTACACATACCATTTAATTACTTAAAAAAATTGAAAACGCACCCTCACTCACCTTTCAGATCAAGTTATTTTGTATATGGGTTTATGGTGATTTATAAGTTTAAATTTTAGGAGAGTGGTCATGTATATTTGTGATAAAGTTGTTAAATTTTTAATCTATGCATAGCTGCATAGGGATAAATATCTTGAGTTAAGGGTGTAAAATGACTTAAAAAAGGAATAAGCCAAATGACGGAGTTGAATGAAAATTAGTTGGATAAAACGAAAATAAATAAATAAGGCATAGGTTTGCTGTGAATGTGTTTGTTTTTTCTCATCTTCATTTCTGGTTTACTATATCTATTTGGACACAAGATTAGCGAATAGTCAAAGGATTTCCATCGGATTGCTGGTAAGAGTAAGAGGGAGTAAGAGGGCTAGTAAGACATTTTTTTTAAAAAACAAACACACCATCTTAGATAATTCTCCAATCAGTTTCAATAGTTTACTTGCATGTAATCCAGGTTAAACACGCAAGAATCGCAAGACGGCAGACATCGGCTGATGAGGCTAACCACTAAAGACATGATCGCGAACATGCCATGGAAAAAATTTATGAGGTAAGCAACTAATTGTATTTTACAAGTACACCATTTTGCTTGCTTAATCACAGTGACTAAATCTTTAACCATTTTGGAAGCTTAAAATAATGGCAAACTATGGGGGTAATACTAAGCGTCTGCTCATGCCAACTTGCATTGTATTAAAACCATTAATTTCAGTTTATGGTTTTGGTATACTAGATAGCGAATATAATCCCAATACGAGGACGGAAAGAAGGTGTTAATGTACGACCACAACAATACTTAATTTCATTGAAGCGTGCTATAAATAGCAGCTACATTGTTCAATTTCAAGATTGAAAACAATTCTGAAATGAGCCATTTAATGTTCATAGAAACTAATGAGTTAAGATAAATCACATACTGTTCTATTATTTCCTCATAGTTCCTATTGCTATACTACTTACCAATTTTGTTTCGCGTACAGGTACAAATTGGCGATGACGAAAGCCTAAATATGAAGTTGTGCAAACTTCTTGATGGGTGTTGTTGAAAAGCAAAATCCACATTGAGAAAGCATAAAGACTTAGCCAGAAAGGTGATCATCAAAAATGGCAACACTGGATTTATGTAAACTTTAACTTTAACTTTTGTTGACTTTGGTTTACATTAATATCTATGCTATCTTGTTATCTATACTTGCGATGGTATGCTTTCGAGTAGCACCCCGAAAGCTTGTAAGTCTTCCGCTGTACGAATTTTGGGGGTGTTACAAAACATTTCATCCAAACACCCTTAAACACTTGCAATGTGACAGACCAAGATTAAAACTGAATCCAAACACCTTTAAACACTTGCAATATGATAAACCCAAAAATAAAACTGAATCCAAACACTCCTAAACACCTTGCAATATCACCAAACCAAAATTATCCCACAACGATACATAACTACCATAAGAAAAAAATCAAATCCAAACACCCCATTCACCATATTCGCAAACCACCAAATAAAAAATACATCAGTATGCTCCACACTCCCACCAACATCACACATATTGCAGCTTGCAAATATTACTTGAAATACCATATATCCGTAACTTTGAAGATTTACAAATCTATCAATATGACGATTGGCACCCTAAGTAAAGAGGTGTGCAAAAAAGCTACATATCTTTTGTAATGTATTTGGATGATAAGAAAGCTTGACCTTTTTTATGGTTGTCAGCAAAACTACACACGATAAATTTAAAACATATAACAGGAACTACGTGTCTGCATAATTGATCAAAACCATATACTCTATACATAACCACGATTCAAACATATATAGAAACAAAGACACCATTTCAGGATATTTCTCATTGAATGACAATAAGACCAATGTGAGACCCTGCCTTCATAGGCAATGCATAATGCTTGTATGCCAGAATGTGTTGTTAAAAAGAACACGTCACCCATAATTAATGTGAACTCTTTCTTGAGATCCTGAACAAATCACCTAGAATGTATCTCAACATCAATGCACGCAAGATCTCATTTGTGTCCGGCTCACACATATTGCTATGTAACACTCCTTCACAAGCGCTCTGTAAATAACAAGATACACAATTTCGGAAGTCGAGGTTGGTGGAAATATATGTAATCCATGTTAGTTCTAGAGAGAGAAATTAGAGAGAGAAAGGTGGAGAATAACACTAGATATATTAAATGGATAAGTGAGTGTTTACACAATGATTTCCCACACCCCTCTTGGAGAGTCATGAGGGGTATTTATAGGCTCATTACCATATAAGTTTTCCTAATGAACAATAATAGTCCCTAAGGTACTATTTGCTACATATCTAGTCCATTTCACTTGTGTGACGTTATCTTTATAAAATAGCGAGGCTAACAATCTCCCTCCAAGATATCGTCACACGTGAATGGTTACAATGAGACCTATAAACAACTAAATTCCAACAATAGTAAACTATGTTGATGTTGTTGAAGCGCAGAGTCTCTGTAGTCTAGATATTGAGGCAGACTTGAAGTTCTTCTCTTCCGATGATCTCGGCATTTGATCTTTGGCACTGATGGCACTGATTTATGTAGCTCTGAACTTCAACTGTAATGATCTAGTTAGGTTATTACTCCATCCTATACTAGTGAGCCTTTTTCATACTTCTGCTCCCTCCTGAACTAACAACCTTTCTTCTATCACGCAGCGGATAAATTAGATTGTAAAGTGTTTGCACCATGATTGTCGTTCGGGGAGCATCATAACAACATAACTCACATTGCATAGAAGGTTGGTAATAAGCTCCGATGTACACATACTTGGTACCTCATGGTACTTCTTTGGTATTAGGCACAGTTCCCTCGATCAACCAACCACTGGTACAAAAAGTTCTATCAGTCACGCCCAAAATGCGTGACGATATGCATATAGTCACACACGTTTTTTTCGTCGTGTGTCACCAAAAGTCCCGCCACCGTAGGTGGCATATGGTGACGTTGTTGAGTTCGTGGCCTTTTCCATCGAAAAAGAGTGACCAAAACCCCGAATATGTGTGACAAATTAGGCACAAGTTTTGTTGGATTAGTCATTATCCGTGACCGTAAATACCTTATAGTCACACGAATATTTTTTGAGAGTAACTATTGTTTGTCCTTTGGCCACATAAATATATAACATATGTGACATTTGAGATGAGTCTTTCTAGTAAACGTGTATTATGTGTGACTATTTCCAGTCCTTTGGCCACATGAATATACAATAAGT
>LBNU01036818.1:101797-121172 GCA_014162995.1 Artemisia annua | reverse complement strand
GAATCACCCCTTACCGTTTTGTGATTCGATCTCTTGATAATTACTAAAGTAAGTAATTACCTCGTTCTTGTACACACAAACTAATCACGAATAAAAGGTTTTGCAAGAAACAAGAACACTATATTTTTGATTGACAAAAATCGACCCAAATCCCTTTGAGGAGGTGTGGGACGATCGGCCAAAACAAGAGAAGAGGAGAAGGAAAAGTTAGGGATAACTTGTGTGTACAAAAGTATGTGAATACCATCCCAAGGCCTTTGTTTATATAGGCTAGCAAAACTTGGTCACCAAGAAAACAACCCTAACCTCCTTAGGAGGTGGGTCGGCCGGTTCTAGTCCCCAAGGGGGGTTCTAGAACTTTCCTTGTGTTCCAAGTTACGCTCTAGTCCTTCCTTTTCTTCCTAACGACGTTTAGTCCTTACATATAATAACTAACGACCGTTTAGTCCGTTAAGTGTTCAAAATAATAAATAAACATAACATTTATTATTTATACTTTTATTCTCGTTTGTAATGTGTGCAATCCCAAGGTCTCGTGTTCGATTCTAGACATTCACACGTTAATATTATTAACTATAATTTAACAGTAACAAACTGCATATCTTTCCCTTCATCTTTAATACCTTCCATTAGCTCTTTGATTGGCACACAAACTTCACCGAGATTCTTATGGGTAAATATCCTGACCGCTTTGATCTTAACAACAAGCGTCAAGCGGTTTTGTTGTGCCAGGTCTTCATCCATAGTGAACTTCATGCGATGATTCCATGTTGGTTCTGAGCCTCCTGTTTGGTTAACTGGGGTTCGGAGTTTTTTGTCGGTTCCCAAGATGGAAACATCTGCGTAAACTTTGTCTGCTTTTTTGATCGAGTTGGGTTTCTTGAGACCATCTGCGGAGATCGAGGAGAATAAGCTCTAGGTTTCGGCATTCCATGCTAAAAATCAAAATCTTGTTGGTTTAATATAATATATTGTTGGTGTGAGTCTGTGAGTAGTGAACGAATTTGAAGTTTATATACATTTGAGGTTTTGTATTGTTGTAAACCGACTCAAGAGTACGTATACGAAGGCATTAAGGACCCAAAATAGAGAACAAGCATGCATGGATTGATTTTATGGTTTATTAATACTAGCGGGGCTACTCGTGTTATATGTCGGCGGGTAACTTTTAAAAAAAATATAAAAAAATTGACGAACAATAATTTTTATTACAAGTTTTTCATGATGACGACTTTACGCACATCATTTCATATTAAAATGTCAAGTATCTATGCATCACGATACGATGATGATACGAAAACAGTAGTGAATTCTCAGTAGTATTATATTACAAGGTTGTGATCGATAATTGACGGTGAAAAGTACTTGCATTCTAATGAGTAAATGTTGTGTAATATTCGTCAAAATATTATATAACACGTAAACATAGAGAAGTACGAGTATAAATTAGTTCTTGTAATATATGATTATTAATACTCCGTAATATATATGGCATTGCTCATATGAATTACAGTGTTCACATGAAAATCTCGTTAAAAAATCACATTAAAATCATTTGTAATTTGACATGTTTGATTCTTTTCAATCGAATTTATTAGCAAAATGATTAGGATTTCACTAAACATGTACAGAATCACATACATAAATGATAAATGTTATTTTAACTATGAAATTTTCAAAAAAATTAAATGTCCATAACTAAACAAAAAATTGCCCATTAAACTTATATTAATGAATGTTTTAAATAATTTCTTTTAAATTATTTTTTAATGTGTTATACATAGCATTAACCATTTGTACATATTACATAATACTACAGTAATTTGTATTGTTTTAAACTTAAAAATACATTTAATGGAGGAAAAGACATTATACGTAATATAGATACAAATATATATTACAACTAAAAAGGCAAGTTTAAGTCAAGCTTGCCGAGCTCGAGCTAGCAGCCAGCCGAGCTCAAGCTAGAAATATAATAATATAATGCTTGGAGCGAACTCAAGGTCGAACCTTCTCAAACCAAAGAAGTTAACTGAACTTAACAACCCGTAAACCAAAACGTTGCTTCAGAATTCCCAAAGACCCAAACTAAAGAAAGTAGATAAAAAAAAGGTTCATCCTAAAAACATAGTATGTTTTAAGGACGACGACACTAGATAAAACTCAAACGAAATTTTTGTTTTTGACTTAATTGATGCGACTTCATCAAGGACCTGCTTTAGCTTTCTTGCATTTATATTCTTCTGTCATCGGAATACCGTGTTATTTGGAAGAAGAACATCTTCTTAGTGATCTTGTCACGAGGAGGCATTACATGTTGACCTTGTCTTGTGACTTGTACCTGATATATATGTTGATAATGATAACACCTACATTTGGTTGTACACCAATCGAACTATGTATTTGCTTGGTTCTTGAACATGCAATATCTCCCATTATGCACCCCCTTTAGGTTTTGGGACCACGGTTATATTGGTTCGATAGGACTCGTTGACTTGTTTAATGCTGGTGGAGCAATTGACGAGTTCTATACCAAAGAGCTTGTGCCTCAATGGTATCTCATGTTGTGTGAGAAGCTTCCCATTAAGCAGTTGTGGGTTAAGTCTTGTTTAGAATATGTGAGATAAATATGTTGTGATATCGTGAGATAGTTAGTTAACGTTTAAGAAAATAATAATAAATAACCGTGCATAGACCTAGGTACATTGTTCTCCTCTGATTCCCAACACTTGTCAACGTCTGTTGTCGATATAAGATGGATAATAGGGCCATGGACATGCATTTGGGTAAAGACTAAAGACTACATGGAAAGAGCAAAAAACAGACGGCTTTATGGACATCATAGTCAAAGCAGGTAAGCCATCTGCAGCCATGATACACAAGAAGTGACTGTATGATGAATTTTAACTATCGATTTTACTCTTTATGCAGGAGAAGTGCCGTTCCGGTGTGATGGAAGAAACTATAATGGAACGCTTGAACTCGGAGATGCATGAAGTTGGACAAAGATTGCAAGGACCTTGACCTCTTGTAAGGAAACCAAGGACCTTGACACTAGGCCATTTGGTAGTTGTTGGTTCTTAAGACTAAATACATGAGTTAACTTTTTTAAAATTTGTGGCTATAGGTGATAATATTTTTTTGCAACAATATACAAGCAAGATGGTTAATGAGTTATGAATTCAAATACCAAAATCAAACCAACACCATTCAAGTCTACAAATAAACTAAACTAAACCCATATTACTCAAACAGTCAATCAAGCCTACATATTACCATATCATTCACAAATGAACCAGAGTCTAAAGTAAAATAAACCTGCAAACACCAGATTACCAGGCCCCATTTAAATTGGAAATTCCATCTTCACAACCGAGTCCACGTTCTCGAATGTTTCACTACGCAGCCAATCCTTAGCACAATAAAGCGCCTCAACCGTCTCAGGCCTCAGAGTGCACCGATAACGATCCATTTCCTTCATACCTTTNTGTGTCAAAGTACTCTGGCTGCATCTCGATGTTAACAAGTGCATTACTTTCTGTAGGACTAATATCCATTTGAGGCAAACAAACGAAGACCTGGTTCAAGTATGACAAACAAATACATAAAGAGATTAAAGAACGAGTTTGACTAAAAAGCAAAATAAAACACAGAATACAGATAACCACGTAACAAGCATAACATGCACAGACTAGTTCAAATTACTGCCACCTCTTCAATGTATTCAATAAGATAGGTGTGGCTATTCCCATCTTCCCGAAGGTTACACCAAAAAGGAATCTTTACAAGTCTTGCTAACAGAAAAAATTTCAGCTTTATTCGTTGTATGGGTTAAGTTCTACTGTATTACTTTCAGTTGAGCATGTAATGGGGGTAAATTCTGAGTCTAATTTGTATGAAAGCTGGTAAACGAAGAAGGATCCATGTTCAGGTTACACAGGAAGACGAGCCTTTTTGGCTCAACCCAGCATAATCGGTATTCTCGTGGTTGTTTCCGTTTCTGGACTTATCCCTGGTCTCTTTTCTGAGATTCTGAGGCTAGTTTATATATGCCGGATACTTTAAAATTAATGAGGTTTGGAATAAGCCTAAGGGGTAACATAATTAGTTCATATTTATGCAACAACAAAAAAACTGAAATTAAATATCTGATTTTCTAGAGGTTATTATTACATGTGAAACCTTAACTAAATAACATTTGTAACACTCTCGAAGAACTGATTAACACAACTTCGATCATAATTAACACGTCCGATGCCCTTTGTTACATAGTGAAACTCAATCTAACTTTTAGGGGTCATATTATGAGTTTTAGATATGGGAAATCCATCAAAGTAGCCAAACTGGGAAAGGCTATTTAGAAACTAGCCAAATAATATCCTCTCCTGCTTTGGAAGGAAAAAATTAAAAAATCTAGCCGAAAAAAACTTGTATTTATGACAAACAAACCTTTCTAAGTTAGCAAAATGTTAAAAAAAATATACATGACTAAAATAGCTTGTATCAGGTTTTAGCCCACAACTTTACGCCCACAAAAGCTGCACATTATGAACATGGTTTCTCCAACAGGTAAAAAATCAATTTCCTCGGTGGATCTATGTTTTTTTAATGCATCATATCTAAATAAAAATTAAGTTTTAGATGCTTAACTTGCTCGACAGTTTACACCAAACAGTGTCACCACACATGCTGCTTACAACACATAACATGTGAATTTATAAAGTTTCGAAATAATTGGTTGGATTGTCATAACATAAATATTTACTGGTAAATTAGTGAAAAAGATCATAGGCGTTGCAATTATCCGATTATTAAGAGGCTAGATTTAGCTGTCACAAGTTCAGCATAAGCATATGCAAATTGTATAACTGCAACACATTTGTTAAAGCTCACTATTCACTATCATATAATCACAGTCTCAAAACACATAAGAAGCTCAAAAAATAACAATTAAACAACAACCCAGTTCACAAAACACATCGAACTCCATAACCCATCAACCAAATTCCCCAATTTAACCACCCAAAAAAACGCAATATTAGGGTTATTTCATCAAAAATTAGTCAATCAAAAATTAACAGACCAAACAAAAATTAGTCAATGACCCAGTTCTTAAAACACATCGAATAGCATAACTCATAAACCAATTTCCCCAATTCAACCCACACACAAAAAAACCCTAATTAGGGCTTTTTCATAAAAGCATTAGGTCTTAAAATTGACACGAATTAACAAACCAAACACCAATAAATCAACGACCCAGTTCTTAAAACACATCCAATTGCATAACCCATCAACCAATTTCCTCAATTCAACCCATACAAAAAAACCCAAAACTAGGCTTAGTTCATCACAGAATTAGGTCTGAAATTGACACGAATTAACAAACCAAACACCAATTAATCAACGACCCAGTTCATAAAACACGTCCAATTGCATAACCCATCAACCAATTTCCCTAATTCAACCCATACAAAAAAAAACCCAAAATTAGGGTTAGTTCATCACAGAATTAGGTCTGAAATTGACACGAATTAACAAACCAAACACCAATTAATCAACGACCCAGTTCATAAAACACATCCAATTGCATAACCCATCAACCAATTTCCCTAATTTAAACCAAATAAAAAAAGCCCAAAATTAGAGTCTAGGTTTATATTTAAATAATAAATAAAATATATACCGTGATGGATAAAAGAGGTATGAAGATAGCCTGCAATCGTGATCAGAAGAAGCGTTTCATTGAATTGGGCTTCAATCCGAATAAAGATGGAATTGGACTATTATTCAATTTGGGGGTTGTTTTTTAGTTAGGGATATAAAGAAGAGAATAAAAGTTGGATATGTGATTGGACTTATGAGTGTTTGTAGGTTATAAAGCCCACCACCACTTGTTTCTTTATGACTTTATTAGGGTAAAATTATGAGTTGTGAAAAGACTTTGTGATTACTAAAAATAGAGAATGATAGGAAACTATTTTTATATATTTAAGATAGCCTTGTGATTTTTTTTATTACCCCCAGTGTTATTTTTCTTTTTATACATAAGCACATTGTGATTTTGTAGTTTTAGAAAGAGAATTGATTTTCACAATTTCTTTGATACTCTTTTCATGCTTTGCATGATTGTACCACACTCATATCATATATTATCTGCTTGTACAATCATGTGTGCAAATTAAAAAATAAAGTGTACAAGTAACCTCCTATTTTAAAAAAATAAAATAAAGATATAAATCTTGTTGAATTAAAAAACCTGACGATAACAGGTAAAAAAATCACAGAAAAACCGGTTAAGTCACGTAAATCAGAGTGAAAAAGTCCAATTTGCTCACATGAACTGGATAGAGATCGTTATCCGTTTATCAGCTTACCTAGAAGATAAAATAGGGATAACGAGGTCATCAAAGTATATAGGTATTTTGTTTTCTTTTAGGTCGCTTAATCTATAAAAATTAGCTATAACTTGTCTAAGTATGCATTTTGTTTCAATTTTTATTTCGACAATAATAATAATAATAATAATAATAATAATAATAATAATAATAATAATAAAACAAGATAATTTTTTTTTTCAAAACTCTTTAGAATGACAAAAAAATTTCACCCTTTTACATAATCAAAGTAGATGTTATCTCGTTACATTGTTTTTGCCTAGAAAAATCAATTAGATCTAAACCGAAATTGATGTTTAAGTATGACTTTTGGTCGTTCTAGTAGAAAATGAATATCGTATAGTTTGATGTTTGGGCGATTGCATATCTGAATTAATCATCTATACTACATTATAAAGCATTTGGGACTATTGTATAATTAGAAAGGCTTAAAATTCAGACTTTTTATTACTAATTATGACAACTACACACAATTTATAACCACCCCAACTACCACCCCAACAATTCATAACCACGCCTAACAACCACTTTCCACCACCTCAACAACCTCCTCTTCACCACCAAAAAATCAAACCCCCCACTATACATTACATATATGAATGGAGTTATGTTCGGTTTAAGTTTTGGGGAATACGTGGTATCCGCCCCCGCATTGCGCGGGCACCCTTCTAGTGGATTTATATATATGTTTGTAATAGGAAGTGATGCATCATACTTGAGATTAATCTGAATTGTTAGTTTGATGACCTTGAATAATGGTCGCTTTGGTTATGGTTTGTTTTGGCAATTACTTAACCATCTTAAAAAATATATATGTTTCATGCTCTCAAACATTCAATGAAATACATCTTGTGTTCTAAAAGCTCACACAACGAGAGATCATGTGAAAGTTTTTATGAATGACAAAAACATGCAACCAAAGAAAACCAAGATAGCAAAAAAGTGGTAAATAATAACATGAGATTCAAACAACGTTCATGCTAAAATATGTGATGCATACAAATTTTAGTGTGTTCTTACCCATATGATCACCACAATTCTTCTATTATTCCTTGACTTTTGGTGTCTTAAAGCAATTTAGTTTTGCAATTTTTGACATCATTGATTTGATAAATCGAGACACCTTCACCTTTAGTTCTTCCTCAAGGACCACCTTAAGTTTCCTCACGTTTACATTCTCGTGTCCTCGGAGGAACATGTTTGAGACAGCTTTTACGGAAATATCCTCAGAATACCACGCTCTTTGGAGCAAGAACGTCTCCTTGGCGATCTCGTTAGGAGGAGGCATTACATCTTGAGCTTTTCTTGTGAATTGTACTTGACACGTTGACCATGGTTTGATAACACCTACATTTGGTTCTACGTGATAGAGATTTGCATTTGCATCGTCATTAACCTTAAATGCAAGATAACCAGTATCGGATCCATTAAACAGCTTCACAGTGCATGAGATTTTTCTCTTCGGTTTGAATATGAACCTTACTTCTTCAGGTTGAATCTCCCCAAAGTAATGATAAGTTGTCAAACTTTGTTGTTGACGTGGATGGTACTCTCCAAAGAGAACATTCATTTTCTGTCAAATGTCAATTAGTTTAGTTGTCAATGATAACAAAGGAGAAACCGAAAACCTAGTTTATAATGTACGCACATAAGTTAGCACAAGGAGAGATTCAGAGATCCCTCTCTTATATCTCTTAGGGGAGGGGCTTGTAAACGTGTAGCTTTAGGGGGAAAACATAGACATAATGTTACGAATCATAAATTTTCTATCACTAACCAAGAAGGAACTAATAAGTATTGCAAATAATTATTGGTAACTTAATAAGTACGATGCGTTTTAAACATAATAATTTATTTCAAATAGAAAAGTTTACCTTCGATTGACGGCTGAACTTTCAATGTCTAACCTCACCTACAACCAGATTTTGAGCTATTAATATTTATGATTTCAGGTTTGCAAAATCATTTATTTATAGGTATCAAATTAACTTACTATAAGGTTGATTTTGAGTCCTATAATATACGGTTTGGTGTTATCTAAATCCTATACCAATTCAAACTGGTTTAGGTTATTACAAATACGCCCTTCGATGTTTAAAAATTTGAGTTGAGGTTCATTAACTTATATTGGTCATTAGATATGCCAAAGCACTAGTAGTAGACACACGTGAGTTCGATTGGGTTGGTTTAAGTTTTACGTGTGAAACCATAGCATGCACACCCCAATCTATTATCGCATATACATAAATAATCCTACTTAATTATGAGAAAGATAAGATGTAAACAATTATCTTTTTTCTAATAAAACAAAACCTTTAGTAGGAATTTTTCATTTAAAAAAATCAATTCATACTTTATTAGGAAATAAATGAATTATTATTATTAATTATTTTTAATGATGTTTAATGAAAAGAGGCTAATTATTTCCCGATTTGGTAAAAATTTATGTAAATTCGTTTTTATATGCTTATATGTAGGTAAAAGGGAAAAATACACATGTACTTGCTAGCTATTTCATGATAGTTTTGGGTTAAAATTGAAAAACAATTAAAAAAAAAGGAGAATCAACTTCTAAAAACCAAGCNTATACGGTTTGGTGTTATCTAAATCCTATACCAATTCAAACTGGTTTAGGTTATTACAAATACGCCCTTCGATGTTTAAAAATTTGAGTTGAGGTTCATTAACTTATATTGGTCATTAGATATGCCAAAGCACTAGTAGTAGACACACGTGAGTTCGATTGGGTTGGTTTAAGTTTTACGTGTGAAACCATAGCATGCACACCCCAATCTATTATCGCATATACATAAATAATCCTACTTAATTATGAGAAAGATAAGATGTAAACAATTATCTTTTTTCTAATAAAACAAAACCTTTAGTAGGAATTTTTCATTTAAAAAAATCAATTCATACTTTATTAGGAAATAAATGAATTATTATTATTAATTATTTTTAATGATGTTTAATGAAAAGAGGCTAATTATTTCCCGATTTGGTAAAAATTTATGTAAATTCGTTTTTATATGCTTATATGTAGGTAAAAGGGAAAAATACACATGTACTTGCTAGCTATTTCATGATAGTTTTGGGTTAAAATTGAAAAACAATTAAAAAAAAAGGAGAATCAACTTCTAAAAACCAAGCTTAGAAATTTGCAAACATAACACATAAAAGTACACTCTTCCATCTTCTTAATCGATTGTGTGTTCGGGGATAACTGAATTCAACTATTATGGTACGATTGTATGCACCATTTTTATGGGTGTTTCGTTCTGTCAGTTATAAATTTGCAGCTACAGTTTAGTTTTAAAAGGGTGATTGGACTTTTTATTTGGTGTTTCTATCTACCGCAATTTTAAGGGGTGTTCTTGGGTAGTTTTAATGATTTTTTTGGGGTTGATGCAAAAGTAAAGTTTAAAGGGGTGTTTGGGGTCGGTTTATGAGGTGTGCATGTTTGCTTCAAAACTGCTTTCTTAACATGTGTTTGGGTCGTTTTAAGGGCTAATGAAAAGGTTGAAGGATATTTATAAAAATCACAAAAGGAATATCTTCTTTGCCAGCAATTAAGTCATATATTTTGTATGAAAATATTGAAAATATGTTTTTGGATTTCAGTTGTACTTATTGAATGTAAATCAGATGAGGGCTATTAAACAAGTGCTTGGTGACAATGACGATGAAGACAATGATGTCGCTGCTCTTGAAAGAAAGATGCAAGGTGCCAGAATGCCTCCAAATATCTGGAAGCATGCAACGAGGGAATTAAGGTGTGTTATCTGTGAACTCTGATATGTAAACATATCTTTTTATAGATGATTTATGTTTATGCATATACGTCCATTTAATTCAAGGTAATCACTAATTAGTTGATTATATAAATGAAAGATAATAATTTATTTAAAAGATTAGAAAAAAAAAACGCGCGTGCTAATGATACTTTTAGTGGCAAAATGGATAGGTTGGGTAATGGGTCAAAACGGGTCGGTCAAACAAATATCTGGTGCGGGTTAAGTCTGGTTGACACTAAATACGTATTTTCCCATATACTTTTATGTATTGTAAATAATTAGTGTGCATCACGGGGATCACAAATTAGTGGCCAAAACAGTGTGTCGAATGTTGCAACGGATGATGAAGTATCTGAGCGTCATGCTAATGAAGTTTGTGAGACGGAAAGTTTTAAGTATGCAAATGAAAATATGGAATATAGTGGTGATACTTTTGTTACGGCACTAGATGACGAGAGCTCAATTGCAACCTCTAGGAGGCAAGAAAGTTTGTTAACTTTTGCTTCGAGGTTAGATAATGTTAGTAAGGGTTACTTCACATTTGCAGCATCTTCATCAAGTCAAAGTCAACCTTCATATAAAAAGAAACTTCCACCAAAACTTGACCGTGATTCTTTCAGCTCAATATCTGATATAAAAAAACCCGCATGCGTCTCTTTTGTCTCCTAGGATAGGTCAACAGGGTTACTTAAAACAAGTAAACAAACAAATTTATAAGCATGAAACTGTCACTACATCGTCTCGCAAGGTAGCAGAGGAAGCTTGCGAGAAATGGCGATTGAGGTGAGATAATTCTACCTTATATTGTCTTTAACTGTTATGCCTATTAGTAAATATTGGATAATGGCCAGTTTAAGTTAATGACTGTGATTTGTATCAGGGGAAACCAAGCTTATAGTAACTGTGATCTGGCTAAAGCGGAGGATTGTTACACACAAGGATTAAACTTTGTTTCTCAAAATGAGAAATTGAGAAGCTGCACTAAGGCTTTAATGTTGTGCTATAGCAACCCTGCAACAACTAGGATCTCGCTTGGAAGGATGAAAGAAGCGTTAGGAGATTCTCTCATGGTTGCCTACATAGATCGTGTCTTTCTCAAGGCTCAAGTTCGAGTAGCACAGTAAGTGTTACTTCCTTTATGGAGTTATATGATGTTCCAATTTTATTGTTATTCCCATCTTATTTGTGACAAGACACTAGTACAATCGATGCCTTCGGCGTCGACTTTTTTAGGCCCTTCCCGTCGACATGCCGACGGGATAATATGTTCCCGTCGACATGTCGACGGCCCCAACTTGTCGTGGATGCCTCGTCGGGAACAACTATTCCGTCGACTATGCCCGTCGACAAGGTGGGTCCCACATGGTTTTTCAGTCAAAGGATTGGGTGTTTCGACGATATATTCCCGTCGACATGTCGACGGGATAATATAACTAATTATTAAACTAATTAAAGTTTGTTAATTTTTTTTTGGTAGTCCCGTCGACATGTAATAAAACTAAAATTAACAAATTATTTATTATAACTTCGACATGTCGACGATATAATAAATTAAATAAATAATTTTAATTCTTATACCGTCGACATGTCGACGGTATAAGAATTAATTTGTTAATTTTAGTTTGATGATACCGTCGACATGTCGACGGTATCATGCTGGTATGCTGCTAACAGCATGCTGCATACCAGCAAAATTCCAGATTTTTTCCGGAAAAAATCTACCAAAACCTGTAACCAACCATAACCTTTAACCGACCAATTTTAACATGTCCTAAACACCAACCATAACCTTTAACCAACCAATTTTAACATGTCCTAAACACATACAACTCGACATCGGCTAAAACACTTGCAAATTATCGCTAAACACCCTCAAAATGCATTAAAACATATAAATTCTACAAAACGGGGTGTGGCAATATCTAAACCTAGCTGCCATATCAACAAATGTTCCAATATCCGCGATATTCAAGTCGCCAAAAGGTTAAACTACACAATACTAACATAAGGGTCGCCAAAACATTGTTTCAAACATAAGTACAACACAAAATAACCCAAGTTTGTACCTCTACATCCCCAAATCACACTCATCATCACCAGGACCATCCTCAGAACCATCCTCATCGTCTCTGCCACTCCCGCTCCCTCCTCCGAGCCACTACCTTCAACGCCAGACCCACTGCCCGAGCCATCAACGTGCTGAGATTCCACCTGAGTAAGATACTCGTGCCATCGCGGGTTGGACGACATAAAACCTGTCAACTGATCGAGCGTCGCCTTCATGGACTTGCGTTCTTGTTCATCTTTCTGCATCTTCTTCTCGGCCTCAGCAAGCTTTTTCGTCAAGTCGGCGATTTCTGAAAACGAAATAATCAAAATTTAAAAACAGCTATTGCAATACTTAATTTGAGTCATGATCGAGTAATCTATAGTTACTATATTATCACACTATACATACCTGGAGGTGGAGGCGGGGTGTATGGTAAATCTGGCCTGCTCTCCCCGGCTAGCACCCTACCCCGTCCGGCTATGTGGCCCCGCTGCTTGCCCTTAAGAACCATAGCAAGTATCTGCTCCTCCGTGTACGCCACGCCTTCAGGCGTATCCGCTCCCAAATCTCTCAGCCGAACCATCTCCTCCTATTTAGTTGAAAAAAATTGAGAAAATTAATATATGTGTCGGGTTAATTAGAAGATTATGTTTCAATGAATCATTAAAGTGCGTGTTTGGGGAAATAAATAAATAAATAATAAATTAAAAAAACGATACTTACATAATGAACCCGAGCCTCATCCTGCAACCAATTCCCATCCTTGTCGCAGTGTGTGTCGTAATAGCTCTGGATGAGGGACGGGTTCTGCTTGTCCTTGCTGGTCTGAAACTGTATATACACATGCATATAGATGAAACAAATTAAAAATGACAAATCAAACACTATATATATATTTTAATTAAACTTAAATACTTTTATAAAATTAAAATTAATTAACTTTATATAATTAAAAATTTTAATTAATATATAATTAAAATTAAATAATTTTATAAAAATAAAGTATTGTTATAAAAATAAAGTGTGTCTTACATATTCGTGGCGAATAGCGGCAAATGACTTGGAACCGTGGCGGCTGTACACCTTATTCTTCTTGCGGTTCTCCTTGTTCACAGCAGCTCGCCTCTGGTTATCCTCATTCATGTAAAACTTTATGTACTCCTCCCACACTGACGGCTCGACGTTCGGAGGAGGGTTTCTTCGAATCTCATCCACCTCCGGAGCCCCACCCTGCAACGTAAAGTAGGTCTTCTTCATGGCGCCCTTGTTGTCGGAGTAGACCTTAGCAATATACGCATTGATGCCCTTTTGAATAGTTGTCCAATGGGGTGAGCGCATGTGGGTCTGCAAGTCAAAGAATTCCTGCAATCAAATATAGTTAATATTAACATAAAGATATAAATAAATAAACAAATTTAAATAAATATACACAATTAAACAAATTTAAATAAATGTACACATTCAAATAATTAAATAGATATATAATTAAAAGGAAAATAAAACAACTGACCCCGAGTCGGTTCATGAAGTTATGTCGAATAGCTTCATCAAGCTTGTACCAGGAGGGATAGTGCAACGGCAATGACCTAACCAACTCGCCAACGTAGTTACCGAACCATGCGCGGTTGGGCCCGACATGGACAAATGTCCGCTGATCTCCGTACTCGAACTCAATCGACTGCGGGCCCGATTTGTCCACGGCTTTTCGCAGATCTACGTTCTTGTTGGCTTGACGGGTCTGTCCGCGTCCGCCATCCCGACCTCCACCCCTGCCTCCACCTCGTCCCGCCCTACCTCCTCGTCGAGGGTTTGACGATCCTACAATTGAATTGAGTGAAATTGTTATAAAATAACAAGTAACAAAATTCAAATTATCAAAGTTAAGTTTCTTACCACTGCGGTGACCGCTCTGATCCGGACGAAAAGGCGGTGGTGGGTCACCGGCACCGTCACCACCGTGACCACGCGCTACTGCTGCCATCTGTAAAAGTACAAGTTGAATTAACATATAGAAATTCATAAACAAATTAACATAAGCATGCACACATTCAAATACATACACATTCAAAATAAATATACACATTTAAAAAATCCATAACAATTTCATTCAAATAAGAAGCGTTTTACAAGTTACAATTTAAGATCAATCTGCTACATCTACATCACTATCATAAACACCATCAGTCGCATCTTCAACTTCATCATCGGAATTGTTTGCATCAGAATCTGCTAAATCATAAGGATCGTCGTCTTCATCATCAATAAATTCATCGTCGTCATCAACATGAATGATTGGTGGTGGTGCCTCAACTAACGTTGATTGACCATCGATATTTAAGGGGGACAATTCCAAAGCATTCAAATTAGCAGATAGTTGGAGATTAGATGAGTTGTTGCCATGTATCACATCATCATCGTCTTCTACCACGATGACATCCCATGTTGTATTGTGATTCACTTCTTGGACGACCTTCCAATGGAGTGGTCGTCTGGCAGGATCTTCAAGGTAGAAGACTTGTTTTGCTTGTGTTGCTAGAATGTAAGGTTGATCTTCAAACGCTGTGCTACATGCCCAAATTTGTGTCATGTTGTTTCTAATGGTATAACGATCAACTCTACCTCTTTTGGCTAAGTCGAACCACTTAACTCGAAACAACACAACTTTGAACTGGGTATACGAAAACTCAAGAATATCTTCTAGCTGACCATAATACATTTCTCCTGGCTTCTCGCCAGGTGAACAAATTCCGCTGTTTTGAGTTGTACGTTTTACATCGCGGCTGTGTACCACAAACTTCACACCATTGACTACGCAAGAGTTGATTGAGGTTGCGGTCGATAATGGTCCACAAGCCAAAGCGAATAAGTCGGGAGTACATCTTGGGTCTTTGGCTGTGTAAAGATTACCGATCTATGAACAAAGATAAGAATAGATAGAGATGAGTAATATGGTCGTTATTTATACAAGGAAAGACATATATGAATGCGTTTACCTTCGATTCAAACCATCTAGGAAATTCTTGCTGCATGTCACTATCAGGACGTTCACTGAAAATGTTCATGATATTAGAATTAATTGAAAAGATAACTTGGGAAACAGAAATTTCAAAATAAAAACGCGTACCTCTGGAACTCGTTCATGTACGCGTCGATCTCAGGACTGTTGTGAAGTACATACCATATCACTTTCTTCATTTCTGGGAGACCTAACCGAATAATTGTCTCTTTACCAGACTTTTTACATAGTGATCGGAACACCTGGAAATCACTTGTTGGGCGAGGACAGCCCTGAGATGCAGTGGGACGATTAAATTTCGTCCCAATTTCACCCCGAAAATACCGAGAACAAAAAGTTAATGCTTCCTCTGCAACATAACCCTCCGCTATTGAACCTTCCGGCTTAGCTTTATTTCGTACATAGTTTTTTAGCTTCTTCATGTATCGTTCAAATGGATACATCCACCGGAATGAAACTGGCCCGCCTTGAAGAGCCTCTTCAGGTAAATGCATAACCAAGTGAATCATAATGTCGAAAAAAGCAGGAGGATATATTTGTTCGAGTCTGCACAAAATATTGATCATCTGGTCTTTAGCTTTCACCATGTCATTCACCATCAAAGTTCGGGCGCAAATTTGCTTAAAGAATGAACAAAGCTCGATTAATGGTTCATAAGTCTGTGCGTCCAAGTATTGCTGAAGTCCATAAGGAAGTAACCGTTGCATCATTATATGACAGTCATGCGACTTCATGCCCGTTATATTGTTATCATCTTTGGTCACTTTCGATTTGAACTTGGATCCGAACCCATCTGGTAGTTTAATTGTTTTGATGTATTGACAGAACAGTTTTCTTTTATCGGGTGTGAGGGAGTACTTAGCATGAGGCTTCGAGCACTTCCCGTTTTGTTTGTTTCCGAGCCACAACTCCTGTCGAATGCCCAAAGCTTGCAAGTCTTGTCTTGCCTTGGCGGTGTCTTTGGATTTCTCATTCATTAACAAAGTGTTCAAGATACTCTCCAACACATTTTTTTCGATATGCATGACATCTAAATTGTGTTGTAGAGAAAGAGAAGACCAATATGGAAGCTCGTAGAAAATAGACCGTTTAGTCCAGTTCAGTTCGGTTGTAGTATTACGTTTTATCTTCCCGCCCCCATAATCTGGATGTTTCCCCGGCAAACGTGTGGGCAATATTGCAAGTTGAGTCAAGATATCAGCCGGCTTATCTTTTTTAGGAGGATTTCTAGAATCAGTTGCACCATTGAAGGTAGTACGGTCAAACCTCCATTTATGGTTTTTTCTTAAGAATCTTCTATGGCCAACATAACCTATTTTGCTTGTCAAACGCGTAGCCGGAGTGTCTACTTTGCATGTAGGGCATGCGTAGTAACCTTGCCCACTCCAACCAGACAAACTACTACGAGCAGGAAAATCGTTGATGGTCCATAAAAGCATCGCTCTCATGTTGAATTCTTTGCCTGTGACAGCGTCCATAGTCGGGACACCTGGTTTTGCCCATAATTTCTGAAGGTCATCAATCAAAGGCTTTAAGTAAACATCAATGTCCTTCGCCGGTGATTTAGGGCCAGGAATCAACAACGTCAGCATCAAAGAAGTCTCTTTCATGCATAACCACGGAGGCAAGTTGTATGTTGTTAAGATAACAGGCCACATGTTGTATGATTGACTAAGGTTGCCGAACGGATTGAAACCATCAGCCGCCAACCCTAATCGGACGTTTCTTGGTTCTTTAACAAATTCCGTTTTATCACCGCTGTCAAACTTCCGCCATGCTTCACCATCAACCGGGTGTTGCATCATACCGGGTTCCGTAGACTTTCCAGTAGCATGCCAAGTCATATGTTTTGCGGTGTGAATAGACTTGTACAAACGTTGTAGTCTAGGAATGATAGGAAAGTAACGCAACACCTTGTTAGGAACTTTCTTCCCCGTTGTGTTCTTGTCTTTCCATACACACGTGTTACAGACCGGACAATACTCCAAATCTTCGGCCTCATCCCCCCGATATAAAAAGCAATCATTTTCACAAGCATGTATCGACTCATACCCTAACCCGACCTTTTTAAATGTCTTTTTTATGGCAGAGTATGATGGTGGGAGATTGTAACCTAACCTGGGAGGAAATACCTCCTGGAGAAATTTTTGCGTATTGTTAAATGAAGTATCACTCCATTTAACGCTGACCTTGAGGTGCGTAAACTTTGACATAAAATCCAAAGTGGTCATAAAGTCACAACCCGGGTAAAGAGGCTAGTTGGAACTGGCAAGTAACTCTTCATACTCGTTACGTGCAAGAGGTGCCGTTGCTTGAGTAGGCTCGTTACTTGTCTCGCCAATATTTGGAGGTGTTGGCTCATTTTGTTCATTATTTGGAGGAATATCAATAATATCATTAAGGCACGCACGCATGTCACTCATCTCACATTGTGTTGTGTTATCTTCTATAGGCGCAGGATCTGGTTCACCGTGATCGCGCAATTATGTATAAGTTGGATCCCACCCATATTGGCCTATGTGGCTTTTAAGCAACTCGAGAGATACCCATGGAACATTACAACAAATACGACATGGACATTTTATGTTTCCGTAACTATTCAATAACGGCTTGCAATGTTCAATGAACGGGGCAAGACCATCAAAAAACTCTCTTGAACAACTAGATAAAGTGGTCCAACGCTTATCAAGTATCATAACTGCATTATGTTTTGTTCAACACATAATTATTAGACATTCAAAAGATTCGACACATAAACACATTTAACCGTGGAATTATTACGAGTTGTTTTGTTCACCTAGTGTAACTATGGAAGGCAATCCTAACCCACTCTTTGAATGATTCGTCTCATATATGAATGCGTATAACTGATTTACTATTTGAGAAAATTTCGGCAGCATTTCCCCTCAACTCCTCAAATATGTGCATTAAAGACATATTCGCAGGAGTAGAGGAGAAATAATGTCGAAATCATCTCAAATAGTAAATCAATTATACGCATCCATATCATAGATGAGACAAAACATTCAAAAAGCAGTCCCAAACAAGGGACTTTCCGAAATTAATTTCTAATAAATTAATTCCGAACGGGTTTTCTATAGGATGATTAAATTCGGACGGGGAATTTCCGAAATTAATCACTAAAATCCTAAAACATTCACAAAAGTCTAACAATAACACACAAAGCATATATTTTAAGTTAAACAATTAATAGTATATAAACAATTGTTTGGTTTTCGGCTTATGTTTCATAAGCTTATTTTTTGTGACTTATTTTTGAAACTATTTGGTTTATATAAGTTTATCATGTCATGATAAGCTTATGTAAGGTAAAAAGTTTCAAAATAAGCCATAAAAATTTAGCATAAGATACATAAGCCGAGAACCAAACAAGCCATAAACCCGTTATATAAGGCGAAACAAACACACTCTAAAATCAAATTCACAAATCCACTAACAATCACATATATATACACAAATTCATTTTTTTCATAAGTACTAACAATCACATATATACACAAATTCACTTTTTTCTTAACCGATTTACAATTTATATGCCGTAGAGATGAAATCAAATAGATTTCTTTTCTTTCTTTTACTAGTTTATCACTTTTTTCTTAAGTACTAACCATACGCTATGTTACTTAAAAATGTGTTACACTAAACTACTAACCAAACGCAAGCACTAAACTTCTAACCAAAGGCAACGGGATACTAAACTACTTAATCAGATTACTAAAATCACAAACATATATAAAAATATTAATACAACAAAGCATAAAAATGAAAAAAAACAAAACGGATATGTAAACAACATACTGTCGGTACGTGGACTGTGGTCTCTCGGGCTCGGGCGTGGGGCGTGGGCTGTGGTCTATGGTCTCTCGGGCTCGGGCTCGGGCTGTACGTGGTCTCGGGCTGCGGGCTCAGGCAATATTAAAATTAAGAGAACATGTGTGATATATCAATAGTTTTAAAAAAACTGTTGTCGGCGACATGTCGTCGGGATACCAAAAGTTAATAAAAAAAATAAAACGAGGTACATTACCTATATGTCTTGGTTGTCTCGGCTCTCACCCTCGGCACTCGCTCACATCTTCATTGCTCTCGGCTGCAT
>LBNU01036818.1:81722-95371 GCA_014162995.1 Artemisia annua | reverse complement strand
TATATATATATGACGTACAAATGACGACTAAATAGGTTCAGAGCCAACTCAAACATGTCTGTTAATAATACATTAGATATTCTCAAAAAACTTATTTCCATAAAAATATGTTTAAGAAGAAAAGAGCAATAGAATATAATAAGATTAGAATGACCCTCAATCAGACCCGTTGCAAAATTCTAACTAAATTGCTCATCCAAAACTTGGGTAGCCCGAAACATGAACGTGCCACTGACGGCCAGTTTATGGACTATATTTTACAACACTAATAAAAATGTGGTTCTACTTTAAGTAGCCTCGCTACTTTTGGTACCTTTAATAGAATCGGAAGCAGCATCTCTACTTTAAGTAAGGGTAAAACTGTTTACATCTCAACCTCCCCCATACCCGTGGAAGACGGTATTGGGATCTATAACCCGTGGAAAACGATATTGGAAGTTACTTTACTTTGTATTAGAACGTAACACATGAGTATAGGCAGTTAGAGATAGAATGTTCATACAAATGCAGTTAGACAGTAAGTCGAATAAAAAAAAAAAAAAAAAAAAAATATATATATATATATATATAGTTGCATAACTTAGTTTTTCTTGCCGGAATCCAGAGACATGTTTATACACTTGTCGAGGACTTGAATTTATCTTTAATCATAACCAATTAGATACATGAATTTCTTTCCAACCATTAGACATATGTATTTTGAATTTAAGAATCCTGTAAATAAATAAGCTTGATTTATAAAAATAGGTTATATGTAATGTCGGGTATCTCAAAGAAAGCATTTTAAAAACTAAAAATATTAAACCCTAAAATAACAAATAACAAAGTTGTTTGCAAATGAGAACATATGTATAATCTAACCAATTGTTTGCTTAACCATAAAAGAACATAAAGTTAAATAGGTACATGTTGTATTGACTTTTAAACACAATGCTTGATAGATGAACTTCTTGATAGCTCGAGTAATTCTTCATTAATTCATCTCAACTTTAATCACTGCATCAAACAGGACACGTGTAAAGTTAAGTTGATAACTACAAAATAAAATTAATTTAAAGGATAGATTAAAGGTGCATGATAATTATTGATAAAAGCTTTAAGCTTGTCTAATCAAATTTTGGAAAATGAATAGATATAAACTCACTAAAACATGAAATGCGAGCCACTATGATACGCAATCTAATAATGGCTAAAGCTTGATCACAAGTTCTATAAAGTTTATGCAATAACCGGATAACGGCTTAATTGGAACTTTATCAGAGTTTCATGAAACTAAGATGCTCGTTGAGCCTACCAATGACCTTCAATCGTTTTTCAATGAGGATTGCCATCATAATAGAAAACAAATTGTGTGTTACTGTTTATTAGTTTAACCACTCAATGACATGAAAGTCTTCGTTCTTCATAGACACTATCCTTATTTTTGTACAAATTCAGCACAATCCTTCGGTAGTAAACTATTCTCAACATGTACCTTAGGGGTGTAGTTGTGACACAGAAGTCAATATACGCTTATATATATGAAAAATAAAATCACTGTTTCAGCAAATACATTTCCTTCATATAATATACTGGAGTTATATTTATTCCAAAAGTAGGTAATATATCTAATAAATAACTTACCATCGAAGGTCTTAACAGGGCATTTCCTTCTGGATTAGTTATACCAAGCACAATCATTCTTTTTTGTCCTTCAAAAACAACATCACCGTTTTCAGCATGAACCATTGCTAGCGCACCAAGAGATTTGCACTTTTTAAGACCCCCCCAAAGAAGATCATCGCCGACCATAATAGAACCCTTGTAAGCCAAGATAAACTAAAAAGAGTTGAGACCTGTAAGTAAGTTATGACAGGAAAACTATTTAATAATTATAAATTGTTTTGATATATATGAATTGAATTCGCAAACCTTTCTCCTTGAACATAAATTCCATCTCTTTAGTGTAGAAATGGAAGTTAATGACCCCATAAAAGCTTTGGAAGTTAATGACCCCATCAGTGAAATATTATAACGTACTGTAAATCTTGACACACCAGGTATTTACAACCAAACTTTAAAAGCTTTGAATAAAAAGTGTTTAAGTTCAAGGAAATATTACTCGACTTGATGTGCTATGACCCCTATGACAATGTTACATGTTTTGATTCCAAAACCCTATAGACCCGCAACTCCATGATGAAATTGAAAATTTTTAGTTGACTACTTGTCCATGTAAGCGAAAGCATAAACATGGATCTGGTCTGAGTTCTAAATACTGCATATACGTGATCATCGAAAAAAATTGTAAAAGCTATTAATAGAATACATGTAGTTTCCAAACCCTTCTATTGTGCAAAGAACCTCATATCATTTAACAATTAATCCAAGACCAATTCAAACACCTCCTACTTATTAATGTGACTTAACATGATAGCCATAGTTTTCTAAACACCCAAAAAGCGGATATCAGTCACAACTTACATCATAAGGACATCCAAACATCACTGTGAAAACTCTAATCCAAACACATTTTAATATTCCTTGCTATACCCACTCTCAAACTTATCATGATCAAGGTCGACATATGAACAACATATGCAATAGAACAACGAAAATGAGATGACTTATGGTAACTGCTCGTGGTAGAAAAAAGTTTGGCTCAAGCGTCGAGTAAAATAATAGTGGTGAAATACATTACCATAACATAGTTATAAACGTCCCGAAATCCCAACATTTCAAACGAATTAATGAGTAGCTATACTTTGTAGTAAAGGAGAGGAATATACTTTATCAAAGTTTGGCTCAAGCGTCAAGTAAAATATATTGATTATTCCCCAAAATCATACCTATCAAAGCAAATCTATATATAACAAAAAAATTAAAAAGGATCAGAGAGTGATCTTAGATGCCATTGGCATATAACAAACAAATTAATATGTGAGTACCTCCTCAAATTGAGTAGACAACTTTACCACAACATCCATGTAACCATTTTCAAGGAATGTGAAATTTCTATCCATTGTTTCATTTGTACATTTTATCAAACAATTGTCGCGCGAATAAATACACATAAAAATATGAACTTTCACAAACCTAATATCTTTCTGTTCCACGAAAAAATTAAAGATAGATAAATAAAAACCAAACATAAGATCGATCAAATGATGTCGATGAGAGATTGATATAGACTAAAGTCGCAAGCATGTACCGAAAAACTATAAATTTTCGCAATCACAGAATAAGGTTCCAATCTAAAAACTCAACATTAAAATTTAAAAAGATCAGGTCTGTGTAAAATTTCCTCTCAAACTCATTTATGTTTCTCTGAATGTATATTCTAGTCAATGTAGTACAAAATTTCACAAAATAAGGTTCTTATCAAGGCTTTCCAATTTATATCATAGACGTGTATGTTATTAAAAAAAAATCCTACTTGTATCTACTTATTTTTATGGGATCATGCAGATTTAGATACTTTTAACAAATCGATATCCACACAGATTCAACTAGAAAACATACACAACAGATGAAGTGACGACAATAATAGGAAAGAGCAATTGAGCATTTTGATCTATTAAACATTTTTTGCTTAACAAAACAATAAGAACCATTTTGATATGATAACCTCAAAATTAGTNTTGAAATCAGTAGCAAATAAATTAGTAGCACAAAGCTGCTGAGCCAGGAAGCCATGAACAAAAGCAAACTACCAAGCCATCAGCATCAGCAAAGCTCCTTAAACAATTCCGATTGTTACTGAGATGATACTTGTCAAGAAGCAATGTTGAAGTGTATTAGATACAAAAAAAAAGTTGTTTAGTTGAAGTGTATAAAGGCGGTTAACCATAAGCAATGTTAATGTTGAAGATGATACCTATCAATAAGCAATGTTAAAGGTAGTTAACCATAGTCAACCTGACAATGTCTCACCATCATACTTATCTCGAATTTTTCTTCTTTTTGACTTCATAACTTGAATCCGCATAACACAAATGTAATCCTATATAAAAATAGATTTAAACAAACAAATCACAAAAGAAAACCACATAACACAAATATAAAAATTTTACAAAAGTTTAGATGCAGTGATTGAATTGAACATGTAATTCATATTTGGTTCATACATACATTTCATCAAACAGTTTGTGGGCATGCAAAACACATAAAAAGTAACAAATAGCCTTTGTGCATCAAACACCCATAAACAAAACAACCAATCTCTTATTCAAATTGTAAGCAATTTACTTTCATCGACAACAATGTATGTTTTTCATTTTCTTCCTGATTTCTCTTTTAGACTTCTGCATCACAAAATCCTATACAAATACAAAAAAAAAAGTTATAAATGTAATCCTATATAAAAATAGATTTAAACAAACAAATCACAAACGCAAATCCGCCTAACACAATTAAAAAAAGTTAACAAAAATTCAGATTGAATGGAACCTCAAAATCAACGGAAAATAATCAAGCTAAAATCAATGAATAAATTTTCAGAAATAAATGATCACTAAATGTTATTAAAAAACGGTTGCATCCAAGTGTTTAGAATGCGGACGCGTAGCTTTACGTTGTCCTTAACCGCAGACAAATTGTTGATAAACCCAGACACAAACTTTGACATTCTGCTATTTGATGTTGAGAAGTGAAGATACTAACTGTGATGTGTGTCTTTAGCTCCAACGTCATCCTCAATTTATAGTATTAAAATTCCTAAAATTAGGGAAAATATGATAAGAATGTTTTCAATATATTTATTAGCTTCCAAAAAATTGATTTAAAAGTCAAATTTCAATTCTTTGCACCATATACGGAAATAATTCATGCACTAATTACCAAATTCAAGCAAGCAAATTTTAACTATCCATTTCCGGACATAACACAAATAAAATAATATACAATTAACATAATGGTGGACTATTTATCATAATTTTTTCCATTTAATCCCTTTACATATGTTATAATCATCTACAAAACGGTTTCCCCCAATTTTTTTAAGGGTTTTGTTCATCTAATATTTAGGGTTTTGTTCCTCTAATTATCTTAATTTAATTTGCTNTTTATAGTATTAAAATTCCTAAAATTAGGGAAAATATGATAAGAATGTTTTCAATATATTTATTAGCTTCCAAAAAATTGATTTAAAAGTCAAATTTCAATTCTTTGCACCATATACGGAAATAATTCATGCACTAATTACCAAATTCAAGCAAGCAAATTTTAACTATCCATTTCCGGACATAACACAAATAAAATAATATACAATTAACATAATGGTGGACTATTTATCATAATTTTTTCCATTTAATCCCTTTACATATGTTATAATCATCTACAAAACGGTTTCCCCCAATTTTTTTAAGGGTTTTGTTCATCTAATATTTAGGGTTTTGTTCCTCTAATTATCTTAATTTAATTTGCTAATTGGTAATATAATAAATCTACATAAAATAAAATAAGAAACCAAACTTTCAAACAATATAACTCAAAAAAAAAATCAAGATCATTACCAAATTCAAAGGATGGTGAAGAAAACGCGTTTACATGTTGTTGAAGAAAGTCCAAGATCTGATTTGAAAACACAAATCAGTTGTTTATTTTTGGAGATGATTGTAACCGGTCACCTTAATTGTAGAGATCGTTTGTAAAAATTGATTCGACATTAAATGGTGATGTGTAACAGGTTTTTGATTTTACCTAAAGAAAGTGCGTGTAAAAATTGATTCGTACAATGAAGAAGATAAGATTTTGGTCAATGGTCACTTTTTAATGGTAGTCAATTGCATTAATATTTATTTATTATTATTCATTGAAGAGGGTTTAAATGCAATATTAAAATAGTTAAACTTGAAAGACCTGTTATTTTTTTGTTCACACGAAAATGAGTGTTTCAAAGAGTGGTTTAAAAGGCAATTCAAAGACAAAACTAATGTACACGTGTCAATCTCAGAATAAGTGTTATTTTAAGAAAAAATTAATTACATATGCTTTAGTGGGTTGTAAAAGGTTGCTTAAGAGGGTAGTACAAAACTCTATTTTATTAGATAAAATAGATATTAATACAACAAAGCATAAAAATGAAAAAAACAAAACGGATATGTAAACAACATACTGTCGGTACGTGGTATGTGGTCTCTCGGGCTCGGGCGTGGGCTGTGGTCTATGGTCTCTCGGGCTCGGGCTCGGGCTGTACGTGGTCTCGGGCTGCGGGCTCAGGCTATATTAAAATTAAGAGAACATGTGTGATATATCAATAGTTTTAAAAAAACTGTTGTCGGCGACATGTCATCGGGATACCAAAAGTTAATAAAAAAAATAAAACGAGGTACATTACCTATACGTCTTGGTTGTCTCGGCTCTCACCCTCGGCACTCGCTCACATCTTCATTGCTCTCGGCTGCATAAAAAAAATAATTAACAACAATTAAATTAAAAATAACATTTACAATTAAATTAACCATTAGCATTAACAATTAAATTACCATATCATTAACAATTAAACAATTGGCAATTGAAGAATAACAAGACGGGGTTGAGAAGAAGAAGAATTAAACAAGATGGGTTGAGAAAAGAATTAATGGAGAAAAGGATGAAGAAAAGTGCACATGTGCTCGTGTGGTGGTGTTGGAGGAGTTGTGGTGGAGCAGTGGTAGAGGAGGTGGAGCTGTGGTGTCGGAGGTGGTGTAGTGACGGTGTGGTGGAGGAGGTGGAGCTGTGGTTGTGGAGTACAGGAGGTGGTGTGGTCGGGGAGGTGGTGGTTGTGGAGCTAGTATCGCCGGCGAGAGGATGGAGATGAAAAAGTTGTATAACTTTTTTTTTGTCTAAGTGTTTGACCTAGAACTGTTTTCTTATAACTTTTACTTATCCCGTCGACATGTCGACCGGAATGTAAAGCAATTTTGTCGTTTCTAGTTTGGCGGGATGTTATGAAATTTTCGTGAAATTTTGGCGCTTATATTCCTGTGGACATGTCCACGGGAATATAAAAAACTTAATAATTTTTATATAATTAAAAATGTTTGTTTATTTTAAATACTTTTATAAAATAATTAAAAAAAAGTTTTATAAAATTAAAAAAAATAACAAGTTAAATATATAATTAATTACTTTTATATAATTAAAAAAATTATTTATTATACATTCTTTTAATTAAAATTATATTAAAATTACTTTTATATATTAAAATTACTTTTATATATTAAAATTAAATACTTTATATATTAATTACTTTAACATAATATTTAATATAAATACTTTTATAAAATAAAAATAAAAATATTAAAAAAAATAGTTTTATAAAATTAAACCCCAACCATTAGATAACCTCGAGATCACAACCGGTCAAAATTCAAGTCTTGTATCATTGACAAACGAGTCGAGATGCTATGGTTATACACGAGATGTTAAACGAACGAGTCGAGATGCTATGGTTATACACGAGATATATGCTATGGTTATACACGAGATGTTAAACGAACGAGTCGAGATGCTATGGTTATACTATAACCTCGAGATCACAACCGGTCAAAATTCAAGTCTTGTATCATTGACAAACGAGTCGAGATGCTATGGTTATACACGAGATGTTAAACGAACGAGTCGAGATGCTATGGTTATACACGAGATGTTAAACGAACGAATCGAGATGCTATGGTTTTACACAAGATGTTAAATGAACGAGTCGAGATGCTATGGTTATACACGAGATGTTTAACGAACGAGTCGAGATGATATGGTTATACACGAGATGTTAAACGAACGAGTCGAGATGATATGGTTTTACACGAGATGTTAAACGAACGAGTCGAGATGATATGGTTATACACGAGAATGTTGGCGCCAGAATTTCCCACCTAACAACTTATCCTCACAATATAAACACACACACACTCATCTAACTAATAAAAACCCACACACACACTCATCTCTCTCTATCTCTCTCTAGCAGTTTCCGTTTTTCGGCGACACCAGCAGTTTCCGGCCGCCGGAATCTTTTTCTGGCCACCATCTTTTATCACCTCAACTTGTAGATCGGGCCACCCCGGTCACGATTCCACCACTCACAACCACTCAACCTCACAACCAAAAACACACATTGTTATCATGGTGATCAAGATGGCGGAATTTGAAGCTTTTCCTTGTCCTTGTAGACGAGGAGACGTGATTCTATGAGAATTTCGTAAATCTTACTCGCGTGGTAAACAATACTATTCGTGTCCATTATCGAAGGTGAACAATTACATACTTTTTCGTGTATTATATAAATAATTTGGTTAGTTGTTAAAAATAATAGTTTTTACTCTTTAATAGGCTGGGACAAGAGACTATGGATGTGACTTTTTTTTATGGAAGGAGGAACGAATCGCCAAAATGACCGTTTCTCTGGGAGCTTCAACATCAAGCGGTTCTGGATCTGCTCCAACAAGGTGCTCAAACTGTCATGAAAAAGATCTTAGGGTAAACATGCTTGAGGCACAAAATCAATTGCTACTTAACCGAATAAGGATGCTGGAGGCAAAACTTGAAATGGCAACGTATCCCGACAACCACGACCACGCATGTCAGTCGGATGCAATACTCCGTGACCTTTTACGTGACATGGATAAATTTCATATGTAGTACTGTTGTTGTTGTTGCGGTTATCGTTGTTGTTGCTGTTATCGTTGTTACTGTTGTTGTTGTTGTTGATGTTGTTTGCTGTTGTTGTTTAATAAAATGTTGTTGTTGTTGTGGTAACTGATGTTGAACGTCCTTTATATTTTAAATTCGTACGCACAAATAATAGAACTGAAGGAACAATATCACAATTATCAAACACGAAGGCAAACTGTTTATTTAAAACAAGCAAGGGTTCTCAACCACATGCATTTTCATACAGACTCAAACTAAACAACTCGACAACCAAACTAAACAACTCGACAACCAAAGGAAACAACTCAAACTAAACAACTCGACAACCAAACGAAAACAACTCAAACTAAACAACTCGACAACCAAAAGAACAGATCAAACGAAACAACCCGTTTATTTTTTTTGCGGCTACTTCCCGCTTTGCTCGAACTCGCACCATCTTTTCCCTTCCTTGCTCTCATTTCCTTGATATATGCAAATGTAGCTTCAACATTTGTGATCCTACTTCCCAGATTTGTAAGTTCGGTGTCGACGTCAAACGTGCTTTCAGCTTCATCGTCACCTCCAACAGCAGCAGTTTGAGCTTCAGCAGCAGCAGCTTGAGCTTCAGCAACATCTACCTCTTCCATGTACTCTTTGTAGTACGACTTTTTCCTACACCATTCGATAATCCTGTCTCTCATCCACGGTTCGGCGTCCTTAAAAGAACCATACTCCTCATAAACTGCATGACCCCAATGTAACATAACTTCATTAAAGAGGAGCTCGTGTGACAATATTTTTGAGTACTCCTCTTCAACTGTGCAACCACGCCAAGTTATGTGTGTCTTGTAAGAATTGACGATTGACTTATTTGTGAGAATCAAGAATGTATGTGTAAAATGAGACAGAAATGTTTTCGTGAGAATGTATATAGGTAAAAGAATGAGACGGGAATGATTTTGTTAGGATATATGTAGGAAGAATTTTTGGGCAGATAATCCCGTCGACATGTCGACGGGAAAATGAACGCGGGAAAAATCCCGCCATTTATATTCGCCACTAATTTTACATATTTATTTTTACTTTTATAATCCCGTCGACTTGTCGACGGGATAGCTAAACCAAACAAGTAATTAACGTTAATCACATGTTAATTACGTAATAATTCGTGATTAACATTATCCCGTCGACATGTCGACGGGATTAACTGGCGGGATAATTTCGCGCCCAAGTCCTGTCAATAATTGAGGAGCCAAAAGTTTGATCAATATGGTCTCGTCGACATGTCGACGGGATACTGTTGTTATTAAAAATTCAACGCTGCTTGGCTCGGTCAAGCCATATTTTTGTCGTTTTTTGCCCTATGCCGTCGATATTATGTCGACGGGAAACTGTTCGTCGCCTGTTGTCCTGATTCTTGTAGTGAGATTTATATTTTTGCCAAATCAAATAGAGAAAGAATTGAATCGTAAAATGGGTATGGAAGTAGTTCATTGCTAATAGTGTTTTAAATTTATAGTATTTAGTTGTTGATTTTGGTTATGAAACAATTTAATAAATTATTTATCTTGCAATAATATGTAACAGGTGGGTGTTTTGTTTTATCTTTGTAATTACTTTTATTGAATTCATTATAGGTTTTGAATTATTTGATTGGAATTTAGTGATCATATGATAAGTTGTGATTGTGTATATAAGTTGAACATTAAAATGATAAAAAGATGTCAGCTTCATTGCATAAACTAGACCTATTGTTTTCTTTTATGAATATGGCGGAGAGTTTTTCAATTACAAATCTTCAGACAAGTCTAAATGGCAAATAGTAATATTGTCCGGAGCTTCTTGAAGGTAGCATGAAGTGAAAAGCAACCCTAAACACTTTTAGGGAAATTACTTATTGCTGCTAAATGCACGTTTAGATAACGTTCATCATCATTGTGGTGTTTAAAAAAAGTCATTTTACCCGTGATGTAGATACAAATCTAGGCTAAGTATGATTTTTTAGTGTAGGGTATAACTATTATGCTTATAATATTTTCTATTTAACATATAAGTAGCCTAGAGGGTGTTTTAGATTGCTTATATGTTGTTTAATTTTAATTATATGTTTTTCCCTCTGTAACCTATGTAAAGGTTTGTACTTCAGCGGGATTGGTTAACTTAATAAAATTATTATGATTGTTATTGTATAGTAATAAGTGTTTATTAAGGGGGTGTTTGGGGACATTATGTAAAAGTGCTTAGCTAGAGCTGATTGGCAATTTAAAAGGTAATCACAAACACTCTAATGAAGTTGATATGAATGAATGGTGACAAATGTTTGACAAGAAATATGAGAATGGATGGCAAATAGTGTGGTGGGATCAAGTCACAACAAAGGAACAGTGGCGGCGATTAGCATGTGCAAGTGGTGCGGGCCCCCTCTTGTAAAGGGCCCTTAATTTAGTATACATCCATTAATATTTATAGTTTTATATATAAACGTTTCGAATTTTTAGTGTTTTTGTTAAATATTATATCAAAGTTGAACCGGGCCATATAAAAAAATAGAAGACAAACTTTGGGCCACAT
Organism: Artemisia annua; assembly: GCA_014162995.1. Classification (NCBI taxonomy): domain Eukaryota; kingdom Viridiplantae; phylum Streptophyta; class Magnoliopsida; order Asterales; family Asteraceae; genus Artemisia; species Artemisia annua. The sequence goes on along the minus strand of LBNU01036818.1, from coordinate 84,205 downwards.
ACAAAAAGAGTGAAAGACTTGAATTATGGAGGCCTAATTTGTGATTTCGCACCGGACCTCCCAAATCAATGGGACGGCCCTGCAACTTCATATGTGTTCATGGAAATAACTTTCACTGTCTTAGGCCTCTTATATATAGACTTTTATAATATGTATGTCCTTTTTATATGTTTATTAATTTTCTTTAGATGAATTATCATAGGGGTTTAAAGAACTGTAAGTTATGAGACAATTAGTACTTATTGTTTTCACTAGATTCTACTAGGGGAATGATCTGTTTGTAGTTGCAAACTTTAAGGGTTCTTCTACTACTACTCCGGAAACCATTAGTAAGAGGGACAAGTATATTAGAGAAGCCAATGAATCTCTGGTAAGATATTTTCAAGCGTAGTTATTTCATATTGCTGATGCATTAAGAGTTATATTAGAAGGCTAATTGGTTGATTGAAAATGGCTTCTTAGACGTGAGATATTTGGTAGTTCGGCTAAACTAGCAACTACAATACATCGACAAATAATATTTCTTTCTACTAAACATTCTTACTTATCCTCCTACTTTCAGGATTTTAACATGTGGGAAAATTGATGATTTAGATGAAGTGATTCTTTAATCAAATTTTCATTGTTTTCATAAAGTAGGACTAACCGTAAAGTCAGGTTAGTTGTTGCAGAGGATGAACAATTGAAGCTCCATCTTTATGATATCCTTCTACTTTGGTATTCATGAGCACTTGGACATAGGTTATCAAGATTCTCATGGGTCAAATGGGTCATTCATGAGAAGCTACAAACAGACACTAGCCAAATTCTTTTAAGACTAATGAGTATAGAACTCTCAGAATTTTATACTATAATTGACATGAAAAATGGCATCTTTACATATTAAGGTTCATCTATAAGCAAAACCAGATGATTATACTATAATATTTGAACAGATTGTGGAGATCTCCTATTGATTTACGCTATTGTGCTAAAAGTAATTGGACTATTATAACCATAAGCCACCTAATTTGAACTCGCAATATACTACATTAAATTTAAGTTAAAACCCCGTGCGTGCACGGGTATTATAACTAGTATATATTTATGTGAATTCGGTTTTCGGTTCGGTTCGGTTTATATTTTGTCAAAACCATATTCAAACTGAAAACTGAATATTAATTCAATTCGGTTCGGTTTGAACAAATTCAACTCGGTTGCAAATTTGGTTCAATTTTATCCGGTTCGATTTTCGGTTTTTATATATGTATCCGATTTGTGAACACCCCTAATTTTTTCACATATGTTAAAATCCAGCCAAATAAACTAACAATAGCCCAAACCCATTTGAATTTCCAGCCCAAATAGCTTGTAACAATAATCCAACACTATTTTCAACAAATCGTTTTTTAGGCATATTTATTTTTTTTAAATAACAACCTCCATATGTGCGTATTTTGGTATAAAGTACGCAAATAATCTATAAGCATTTAGTAAGTGCTTATTTTTAATACTGGTTTTATGAGTCTCATTAAGTTAATGATACATCTTAACATCTATTCATACTTACTTTTTATGCTGCTTTTGCGATTTTAGACTTCAATAACATGATATGTCGAGATATCTTCTCCTTCAGTTCTTCATCAAGGACCACCTTAAGTTTCGTCACGTTTATATCTTTGTTTCTATTATTACGGAACGAATTAAGATTTGACCTTACCAATGGGCATATCATCATTATAAACATACACACTTTTAAATAAGAGCATCTCCTTAACAATTGGTTCTATCAATTAATGTTACGGTGCATGTGTTTTGTGTCTTGGATTTGAACATGAACCTTTAGTTCTTGAGGTCCAATCTCTCTAAAAATAACATCCTTTGTATCTTGCCGAACATACAATCTACGACAACCCATAAATTAAAGGATACATAGCTAGCAGGGACGGAGCCAGGAATAAATATGACCGGGTGCACAAAATTTGTTTAACCGTAATATAATAGAGTTTAAGATACTATCTAAATAAGACTAAAAACACATTTCAATGGACCGGGGTCATTTAAGATTTATTTGGGAAAAATCGATGTTTTTTCTTAAAATTAACATTACATCGAAAAAATTCATAGGTGTCCCGGGCACCCGCGGGACACCCCCTGGCTCCGTCCCTGATAGCTAGGTAACATTTTCTGCGACATGGCATGCTATCCATCAATTCAAAAGATTAATTAGCGTCATCAAATAATTAAGAATAACAAAAGAATAACCATGCAACTAATATAACGTGACCCTATATAGATACAAAAATACATATTCAGACTTAAATATTTGTTTTGAGGTTCCCAGAAGTTACAGTATATGCATTTATAATTCTCAAATCAATTAACACAAATATGTGAATTCTTTAAACATAGCAAACATGACATGGATTGCCTTTTTTTTTTTTTTTTTTTTTTTTTTTTTTTTTTTTTTTTTTTTTTTTTTTTTTTTTTTTTTTTTTTTTTTT
>LBNU01036818.1:42821-81469 GCA_014162995.1 Artemisia annua | reverse complement strand
AAAAAAAAAAAAAAAAATAATAAAAAAAAAAAAAAAAAAAAAAAAAAAAAAAAAAAAAAAACAAAAAAAAAAAACAACAAAAATACAAAAAAAAAAAAAAAAAAAAAAAAAAAAAGAAACATTACAAATGAGATAAGCATCCAATTTATGCATATTTAAATAATCATAAGTTTAACAAAAATGTATATTATAGACGATTTTGACAGTCGTTTAGAAGTATATACATACTAAATAATAAAATGAAAAATGAAAATATTATTGTCCTTGTTACTAAACAATAAAATGAAAAATGAAATTATTGTTGTCAAGTTTTGAGCTAAATAATAGCTTCACACAAACACCATATTCATGTGGTGCCAATATACCATAACATAACGTGCACCCAACCTGAGTATTCGTCTCTAATTTTACATATTATATGCACACATATAAAATGTAGTTATATACGTTGATAGGTACGTTCATGTTCGTGACAGGCTAATACTCACAAAATGATATTTGTAGTAATTAAATGTTCGATGTGCAAGTGTAACTAGTATTACACATAGAGTACAAGGCTAGGATTTAAGTTAGACTGGTTGTAATAAGGGGGAATGGGTCGGTTGGTCGGAAGAAGTCTCGGTCGGTCGGTTGTTACACGAGGTCGGGAGAAGTGGGTCGGTCGGTTAGAAAACAATGAAAAGGTCACTCGGACGGCTGAGTTTGATGCACACCAAAATAAATTTTTGACCGTTTTACATTAAAAAAAAAAAAAAAAAAAAAAAAAAAAAAAAACACTTTTACCCTATAAATGCTCAATTACTTCTCCATTTTTATACACACTTTCAAACACATTATTACTTCTCTCTACCAAAAATCTTATGGATTGTTCTCTTTCACATACCATCGAGGAAATCAAAACTGACGTAATGAAACAAGTTGATGAGGATAATATTCGTATGCAAGCGATTATCGACACAGGTGTGTTTTTTGAAAAAGCAAGCACATCTAAAGATGATATAATTAAAGTATACAAGAAATGCAAAGACGTTCTGTAAGAAAAACATGCTTTGATTGAGTTTTTCTAAAAGAAAAATATTGGAAATATTACTATATTCATTTAGATTTGTTTAAAATAGTGAGACAAATACAAAATCAAATTCGTGCTAAAATAATTTGGATGCATGTAAAACAAATAGGACGATTATGTTTTTCTTTTCGTGTAATGTCTTTTTAATTTTTGTATATTTTTTAAATTTCATTTGAATTACTATGTAATGTTTTTTTATTATGAATGAAGTTTTAATTTTATAGTTAAAAAAATGAAAATGAGAAAAAAAAATGGAGATGTAGGTTGTTTTATTACACCAAATAGATCGATGAAATAGTTTAGGAGAGATAAAGTTGAGGTAACACAAGAGATGTATGTCACTCGGGTTCTTATTACAACTAGTCTTATGTTGATTCAAGGTTTATGAATATTCATTTCACAGTTTATTATGAGAAAGAAAGCGAGTCATTTTAGTCTGTAACCTTGTAAAAGAGGGTTTCATTATACGTGCTCAATACACAAGTGATTATAAATAAATTAATTTGCTGGGCATATCACTCGTCGTATCAAAGTGGGTAAGATCCTCGGGTACTTTGAACTGCCGCAGTTACGTTACTTGTCGACCTAGCAACCATCTTTTATCCCTTCTCTCGAAACAAAGGGCGGCCCTGTTTCGGCTATCTCAAAATAATTATTCCCTGATAAAAAACCGTACAATTTAACAAAAATATAATTATTACTACTTTCTCCTTTTTTTTATTTTTATAGCAGAACGACGGTTTTATCCTTAGTTAATTAATTAATATCTTATTTAAAGTTTGGAATCATAATATCAAATAGGGGTAATACGGTAAACTGGATGAAATTTATCTACCTATTTTTAGTAGTGTACAATTAAATTGGGTATATCTCAAAACAGAAACGTAGACTATTAACTTGGGACGGAGGAAGGAATTATATAACCTGTGATTCTGTCTGCGGTCAGCAACTAAGGGCCTATTTGGTTGGGGTGTATGGAAATGAGACTATGAATTTGAAAGTCATTAAAGGTGTTTGTTTTGTGGGCCCAGTAACGAAAGAGGTATATCATAGTTATAGATTCGTTACCCACTAATTTGATGTCTATCAAATCCATTATGTGGGTCCCTCTTTTTTCCACTATAAAATTCAAATATCTAGACACTTTTTCATACCATATTTTGTCATCCAAATATAAACAGTCGTATTGATACATTTTTTCATATCGATTGTCATTTAACTCATACCAAATCAGATACCTATTGTGATTCCTAACAAAAAAACTAAACGTCCCTTAAGTTTTGATTCAGCATTTACTGAACAGAACATTGTTTGTTATCACCGATGTATTCTAATGCATGGTACGGCATTTTGATATCATTACAAAAGGACATAGATTCAAATATCAGTATTCAGTAACTACAAATAAACACGTTCTCTCCGAATAATATGAAGAAAAAAAAACAGCGCAGTTAAAAAGCTTGATTTTAATTTGTGACAATAGGTGTGAGGGACACACCCCAAAATTCGCGTGTGGGTAACATTTATCAAATGTCCATACAAAGTATAAACTGTGAGTTAAATGATGAGATGTCATCACTGACAGGTATGTGCCACCACATATCCATGGATCTACTTGAATTTAATAACCATCCATTTTCTAATCGGATCGTGCTATTTATTTGTTTTTTGAACAAGCTATGTTAATTACAAACCTATTGCTGATCACATGTTTTGCAAGAAATTTATAGTTATTGGCCGGTTTGCAAACTGTGTTGTTAGTATAAAAACTAGTTATAAGTATTGGAGTATCTATACGAAAATGCATGTATTGAAGTTAGGTTAATGAGTGAGATAGTTCAACTCGCGACCATGTGATGATCACATGTGTATCTTTGTATAGCAAAAATAAAGGTCCTTTTTAAATCGTTATGATATAAGACCGACAGTACTGTACGTATAGGCACACGTTATCAAGGTTCAGGTGATCATCTCGTCTTTAAAATCTGTGGTTTTTATCACGTAAGTTTTGTTTTTTATGATGTATTATATGACACCCGGACGGGTTTTTGGTTATCTTTGCACGCACTGATCATCTCAATTAGCTATGATCTACTTCGTAAAATTCTTGCTAAGTAAATAATTGTGACAAATGGAGCACTCATATTTTACCCAAAAAATTCCAAAAACTTGAACCATAAACTATCCATTAAACTACACCTGATTAATTTTTACCGACATAAGGACCGATTTTTAGAATACCATCCAAACAACATAAAGAAAAAGTTAAATACGAGTAGGTTATTGTTCAAAAAATAGTAAAAGAAAAAAGAGATTAGAAAGAATGTGGGGTATGATCAGAGTTTATGTACACAATATTCTTCTTGGGATTGGTGGTAAAAAAGACCTCATTTCCTATATAATCCTCCCATCTCAGCTCATCTCTCTTCTCCACTGTCCTCACACACACAAAATAAATAATATAATACATATAATGAGTGTGTTTTCAAGAACCCTAATTAGGGTCTCAGGGTCTCAACTAAGAAAAGAACAAGAAAAGAAGGATCTTGAAAAATGGTGCTCTTTCTGTTTTTCCACAGCTTTCTTGAACTGCAAAAATTTCAGTTGCCGCAGTTCAATAAAGTTGTGGGAAGATAAAACGAGGATCAAAACACAAAGCTGGAATTAACAACATATTCCTAGATCTATTCTTGGTTAGCATGATATTTGGTACGTATTTCTATTTTTGAACTCTGTCTTCGTTGTTCATCATGTTTTGAGGTTTTAATTTTATTCTTTTAGTGTTGGTTGATGGTTAAAATGTCATTAGAATTCTTATTTTTCTATGTTTATTTATAGGAAGAAACTAAAATACCATTTTAATTTCTTGTAAATGTAATACATGTTGAATTTGAGTTCTTGTGATGTCTGTCAAGATCTCTTCCCCACACAAACACACACAAGTATTCACAAATAGACAAAATTGCTATTACTTTTTGTTACAATGAATTAAAGGACCAATAGTTGATATATTAGTAGATTATATACAATTTAGTAGTTCCATTATTTCCTTGTGTGATAAAATTTAGTGATACTTAAAGTTTGAACTTATGCTATAATTGTGAATTATGTGATTAGTTCTTGTGTTAGTGATCAATGACTAATCCGGAGTTTAAATTTTATCATGAACTTAACCTATTCGTACCAATTTCTTGAAAATTTGGAATTTCCAAAATCTAAAACAATTTTCGAACCTAAATTACATAGATCGAAGGGCATTTACTAGATGATGTCAAGACTCTTTCATTTGCTTGGATCACACTGCACACATAGATGTTCGAAATTCCTTACAGTTTGGTATGACTAGATCGAGCATAGATCCAAAGTGTGCTTGTAACTTTACAAAGTAAATTTCTTTTGTTCTACCTTCTTGCTAGTCGCTTTCAAATAAAATTTATGCCATTACAAAGAAAAGGCCTTTGTATGCAAGTAGCAACACAACTAATTTGGCATCTCGAAAATGTATCTTATCATAAGGCTTCTATAGTTCTATATAAAGTTGTAGACTGGTCACATGTATGATGTTTTCCCTTTACTCATATGGATCCCATTCACTTAGTTAGCTTCAAAAATGTACATGATATTCATGTGAATTACCGATACATATACATGTACGTATTTATCCAAAACAACATGATATTCAAAAATGTACAAGATATTCACTTGTACATGTATTTTTTGTCTGTAGACAATAATTTTAGGACTGAGGAGGCATTTAGTAGATACATATAATTATCCTCTAAAAAACATATCTATATGTGTGTATGTGTGCAAATTACTCTAAATATTACTTCAAAGGTCTGTGTTATCAAGTAATCTTCCAAAAAGTATGAAAGTAAAATTTCCTAAAATGGGTAAGTAGCTTTCATATTCAAATAATGTTCAAACTTCAAAGTTGCAAAAGTGAAATCGCATGAGATTTGATGAGGCATTCACCATGACATTGTTTAAAAAGGAGTGCCAACAAAAATGTCAAAAGGAAATGTACATCCTTTTGCCTTTGGTGAGATTTGTTTTACCTCAAAGATCAAACCTTTATTGTTTACTTGAATCTGACCACCCTTTTGATAAGGTACAAGTGTACAACCCAAAAGACCAACCATGGTGCATAATTAAGGATTGAAACTTTATTATAATTGTACCGTTATCGAATTTTAGAGCAGTAATGCTTGTTCTGCTATGAAAATATTAAACATGTTGTTTGCTGTAAGGATCATATAAGTGTCGATCAATGATATCTACTATGATTGATACACGTAGATTTTTTGGTCTAGCTAGATGGATTAAAAAGAACTACTCCATTGTTACCTAAAATCATCTCTTCTGATATTACTATAGTTAGCTGGCAGGCTTCTCGCAAGAGAATGCCTTCACTCCACTCAACCTTTAGACGCCTATGGAGAACTAAGGTACCTTTAGGAGCCGAAGGCAGGGGAACTCAAAATCAACAAATGCCACTAGCTATATACTCCACACACAATGTACTCTTTTATCAAAAAGAAAGTTAATAAGGTTTTAAATTCGATTCGCTCATCTTTGGATGCTGCGGAGTAATTCTTTATTTATTCTTGGGATCAAGAAAATCTTTAAGGATTTATTGTTTAATTGAGTGCTTATGCTTTAACTTAAAGGGGGGCAGACTCCATATCTTTGGTAATATTGTTGGATTAAAGTTAAGCATATGTGATTAATTTAAGATTTTGTAAGTCACTTTTGCTTCAGTCACGCATATTGTCTTGTAAAGAAAATGTAAAACTAACAATTATTGAATCAACAGTAAGAAGTAGATAGGAAATTATAATTTTCTGATATTGAAATCAACATATTACTAGTCACTCACATAGTAGATAGGAAATATAGAGATAAACTAACACTACTAGTCGCTCGTATGAATAGATGAGATATCTTATGGGTCTATTGATTTTATTCAAAACAACATCATTAGCGTGTGTTCGTGTTGATCTCAACACGATTTGATCTTTGATCGTTATGTTTTCCAAAAATTTTCTTTGTTTGTATTTTAGTTTTATTGGATATCATATTATCATGAATATCTTGTCTAGAAAGACTTTAAGATATGAACATAGTATTTTAATATCAGTTTTCTATAGTGATGAGAAAGTATGGTAAAAGATTAGACAATATAACATTTATCTATGACATAAAGGTAAAGATAGAAGGATAGTGAAATGAGATTGGACACCATTTACTTTTGTTGTGTGTTTTGATTGACAAGAAAGTTTTTGTTTTCTTTATATAATAAATATTAAACTTTTAATATGATTCAAGAATAAAAAAAAGCTTATTATTTGGACCTTTGAAGAAAGTTAGAATTGATATACGGGTGTCTTTCATACCATTATGTCATTTTGTTCATGATATGATATGAAATGTTGGCCCAAAGGACTAGCCATTGGTTCACATTTTTGGCCATTTGCAGTTTTGCACACAGGTACCTTGTTTTTTTCCTCTAGTTTTCAAAATTCAAGTGATCAGTATACCAAGTGTATATTTGAGTGTCAAAGATACTTGGATGTGATTTATGACTAATCCGTGATCCGAACCCACGTTAGGTAAACTCGAGTTTAAGCTTCATTCGAGATAACCAGATTAACCCGAATTCTAACACATTAGGGTTTCAGGCGAAAGTTTTGCAAAAGATATTTTGAAGAAGCCACGGCACCACAAAGCCGAGCTAAAAAAGACTTTGGGAACCTTAACAATAGAAAGCAAATAACGACAACTTATATAATTTACTAGCTGATATACGTTTATTAATTTACTAAAAACAGACCAACCAACATTGACACACATGCATTATGTACACACAACACACATGCAAAGACTAGATGACAATACTTGGAAATGAGTGGTGATGGGAAGTTTGAGCCACTTGAATTATTTTTATTGAATAATTAATATGGTTATGAAATTATGTTGGCCTCTATTCTTCTTCAACATTTTCAATTTTCTTCATAACTTTCTTGAAATCTTCAATTATTTTCAAGAATATCATTTTCATGCCACCAATACCATTTTCAAGGAGCAAAGTGTGATAGCATATAGTCTGACCATCTTTTGACTCCAAGTTGATTAATCAACTTTGAAAAGGGAAGAAAATAATGCTTAATAAATTTACGTTAAAAAAAGTGCTCAATAAATTCTAGTCATAAAGTACAATCCCATGCCAACTTGTGACTCCAAAATTAGGTTTGCCTATCTTTCACAAATTATATGGTTTATTTTTTTTTTAACAGAGATTTCATTAACAAGCCCCACAAAGGAGGGAATTACAACATAACAAGTTACGTCTATGTTTATTGAATGCATGAAATTCTGGTGAAGAGTCATTATCTGCCTTTCTATGTTTAGCAAGTGTATAGTGTTGCAGCCAATAAAATTACATTAATTTCCCCACCGGTAGATAAATAATTTTTCTGACCAATAAAATGCATGGTAGTGACTTTTATGCATAATGCATGAATTATGTGTTGTACCTAACTAATATTTTATATTTGTTTTCTGTCTTTTTATGATATGTATTGCAAACATATGCCTAGTGAGACGTGTTTATGTCCATGCTATATATAGATACAAACCGATAGTGCATAAGACTTTCATCACCTAAAGTTCATATGCTCGAACTAAGCCCGAAAGCAGTTACAACACATCAAATTAAACTTGGGAAGCGTACTTGCAGGCCAGGCTCATACGCCTCCCAAACATTTTCAGGCAACGACGGTCCTGAAAACTTTTCCCAAGATGTTGTAATCATCAGACGTGTGTCACTACTTCACTATGAGGTAGGTTGCAATCGTCCATTAATCTTTCCATGCATCTAGTAAGGCCAAAAGAGCTACGTGTCATCCCTTATCTTCCCCATTGGATGTCCACCACGTGGACTATCTTGGAAACTTGGATGGACTCGCAGGGCACGGAACCTTAGGGTCATCCCTATAAATAGAAAGTTCATTATCACAAATGAACCAAATTAGCTTCAACACACACTCACCGAGTGAATTCACACAATTCACTCCGGCTACTACGGAAGTGTTACCACATTTCGTGACTTCGGCCACACCGAAGGTCCTTAGCGAACGTAGGAACCAAAAGGGATTACCGCCTCAACCCTCCAATACGTACCTTACGTAAACATAAACCTAACTTCTTTCTTATCAAAGAATAAACAAAAGAGAAATTTCCAAAACTGACTTATTTTTCATTTTCGGTTTTATTTTCTATCTAGTAAACAAAAATTGTTTTCCAAATTTGGTTTTGTACAATCGCTAGACCGTGCAACTCTATAGATTTCTCGACACGTGTCCAAAAGTTAGTAAGATGTTTTTTGCTAGATTAAAGTGACCTTTTGTATGATTTATTTTTTTATTTTATTTTATTTTTTTTTTGCTATATCGACATGATATTTTTGTCTTATTTAAAAGAGTGCAGGGTACCTACTATTTCTATTGAATTTTTTTTCCTTTTTGAAAATTTTCTGGTCAAGCCTTTTCTTCTTTACTTTCTATATTGCCATATGTAATGATAGAGATGGACAGAAGACAAAAATGTCATATCGGTCTAAAAAAAATTGGTTCCACAAACAGTCACTTCGGTCTAGCAACAAATATTCCACCAACTTTTAGACACATGTCGAGAATTCTACGGAGTTACACAGTCAAGCGGTCGCACAAGACTAAATTTGAGACATACTTTTTTTTTCACAAAAAAGTGAACTCAAGAGTGAAAAATGAGCCATTTTTGGAAATTCCTCTAAAAACTTAAAAGTTAAGGCTGGTTGGAATGTTGACCAACATCATTCACGTCAGCTCAGCACCATATCAGCTTTTCTCTCCACCACCAACATCATCACCAACATAGTTTAATAAGACAACCAACACGCCACCAAAACATACCCAACTTAAACACAATTATACCTCACAATACACTCACGAAAAAAGGTCGATCTTCTGACTGACGGAGTTGTGCAAAAACTAAACGAAAACTCATTGTTTTACTCCTACCACTACACTCAGGGACGTAGGGTTTAAGGGGCTAGGAGGGGGGGGCCTCCCCCCAAAAAGAAGATCATTTTTTTTTTTTTTTTTTTTTTTTTTTTTTTTGGAACGTCGATTTAATTAGAAACAAAAACTAGCAAGGAGCTAGATTACAAAACAATAATATAGGGGTTTTGATCCATTCGTTCCATCCGAACGAGGCTTTAGATCTATACTTACACTAATAAAAAGAACTAGCAATGACATTATCAATAAGCATCGACTTCGAAGGTTTTCTCTCGTCAAATAGGAGCTTGTTTCGATAGATCCAAACGTACCACCAAATGGAATACCAAACTCCTTCGAACATCTTTTTGAGTTTTGAATCCATACGAATTGAAACAAGCCAAGACTTCCATTCTGCATATGAGTTCAAGTTTGCGTGATCCAAATTCCACCAGCTCAAAACCTTATTAGCAATGTCCCGAACCAATCCAAACCTAAAGAACAAATGGTCCATCGATTCAATAGCATTATCACAAATGGGACACGACATATCTTGTATGTCAATACCTCTACGAGAAATGTTGAACCGGGTAGGCAAAGCATCGTTCTTGATTTTCCGGGCAAGAACGTTGATTTTAATCGGGACACACTTTACCCATCTAGTTTCTTCTCCAATATTCGGAAGGCATATCTCATCGATACGTCTACGAGCAGAGGCCACCGAAAACATACCCATACTCTCAGATTCCAATTCCGTCTGTCAGCCGAAGGCACGATAGTGACAGAAGGAACCAATTCTACCAAGCTGTCGAATTGATTTTGCTCGATACCCCCTCTAGGAATTCGACGAAAAGAGCAGACCAAACTCGTGTCGCCTATCTTGGAACTGACAGTAACATCCTTTGAGGATTCAAGCGCGCATACTTTGGGAAAAATGTCTTTAAAAATGCCCCTAGTATGCCAATGATCCAACCAGAATTTGGTGGACTCCCCGTTTCCCATCTTATGAGTTAGATAATAAAAAACGTACATAACTTTTCTTTGGATAGATTGAACTTCACTCAAAATCGAAAGCCAACATGATTTGCCTGTAGAAGTCCATTCCGAATGAATGAATTTTACCTGTAGAAGTCCATTCCGAATGAATTTTACCACCCACACCGTGAATAGCCACAATAACTTTATTCCAAAGAGAGTCTTTCTGCGAGAGAAACTTCCAAACCCACTTAATCATCAAGCCTCTATTTAACGCAAATAAGCTAGACACACCTAGCCCGCCTTGTTTTTTTGTCTGTCAAAACATTGTTCCATTTAACCCAAGAAGTCTTTTTACTACCCGGATCATGGCCATTAAAAAAATGACTTCTAATAGACTCCAAGATATGAAGCACCTTTGAAGGAACTTTGAAAATAGACATGTGAAAGACTAGAATAGATCCTAAAACCGATTTCAACAAAGTTAAACGACCACCAATAGATAAAGTTTTGGATTTCCATTTAGAACGCCGATACTTCACTTTTTCAACTATCTCTTGCCATGCTTGAACACGTGTCATAGAACCTCCCACTTTAGTCCCAAGATAGTAGAAAGGACACTTAAGAACGAGACATCCTAACTTTGCAGCCGCTTGGATGACCTGAGCACTTTCCACATTAATCCTCATTATCTTACTTTTGTCAAGTTAATCTTAAGGCCCGAAGCATGAAAAAAATATTTCAAAACGTGAATCAAAGTGGAGATATTACCGTCACTCTACTCCCCTAAGAAAATAGCATCATCCACATAGAACATATGTGAAAGACATAGAGATTGATCTAACACAATACCTTTAAACATCCCTGCGTTTACGATCCTTTGAAAAGATAAATGTAGGCTCTCCATCATGAGGATAAAGAGGAAGGGGGATAAAGGATCGCCTTGTTTCAACCCTTTATAGAATTGGAACTCATTCGTAGGACATCCATTAACAAGAATAGAACCCTTAGAAGAAGTTAGGCAACTTTGAATCCAGTTACGCCATTTACACCTGAAAACGAACTCTTTAAGAACATCATCTAAAAAATCCCATCTAATCGAATCGAAGGCCTTTTCAAAATCAACCTTAAAAATTAGAGTTTTCTTCTTCTTTTTGGTACACCACTGGAAAATCTCATTAAGAATAAACGGACCATCTAACATTTGTCTTTCGACGATAAACGCGGATTGCACTTCATTAACAATGTCCCCCAAAACATTAACAAGCCGGTTAGACAAAATCTTGGCAATGATCTTGTAGATACTTCCAATGAGGCTAATAGGTCTAAAGTCCTTGACCAAGTTAGCGTCCGGGACTTTTGGGATCAAAGCTATAAATGATGGGGTGGTGATACTTCCACATACACTTTTACTTCTTCCACATAAATTTACACATACATTTAGTGGGGACCACTAGATCATACAACTAAAATGTATGTGGAAGAAGTAAAAGTATATGTGAAAGTATCATCACCTTAAATGATGAGTTACAACCAGGAGGAATTTCTCCATGAATGAAGAAATGATTTACAGCCATATAAACATCGTGCTCAATAACAGGCCAAAAATGACGATAAAAGCCAAAAGTAAACCCGTCAGGGCCCGGGGATTTGTCTGTGCCACAGCCCCAAACAGCCTTTTTAAAAGAAGATTAATATTCATATGTAACTTTCTACGTAGCATAAGTATAAACATATTCATATAAGAAGAAATATATAGTTTGGCTCCTCTGAGATATACAACTTCATTTCGGCCCCTCCAACAAATTAGTTCAAGCTTCGTCACTAACTACACTTAGTATCTCCTCCGAGATATACAACTTCATTTCGGCCCCTCCAACAAATTAGTTCAAGCTTCGTCACTAACTACACTTAGTATAATGATAGACGCGTGCATGTGGTCTTAGACGCGTTGATATTGCTCCTGCTACACTTAGTATAACAATCTAATTTATATCTCATATTTAATCTACACCTATGGCTAATATAGCTAGTTTGATTGCAGAGTGTTGATAACCGGAATGTTGATTAACCCGCACGACACGTCCTAATGACATTGGTTGATCAAGGAATAAAAAACTATTAGATGCATTTTAATATGTCGTTAAAACAATATAAATTTTGCATTATAATAATTTATGGCAATGTGCACTTCATGAAAATTACTATTTTATTTTTGCCAAAAATTCAGCCAACGCAAGAAAAAAAATTAGAATCCACGTGATTTACAGACAACAAGCCTATTGGTCCGCTCCTACCTAAGGACAAGTTTAAATATATACATATACACTAGACGAGTACCCATTTACAACAACGGGGTTTATAGTGGCAAATAGCTAGTTATAGTTGTGATGTTGTTGTTAAGTGTTTCGTGTAACGTTTATAGATACAATCTAAAATAGTCAAAAATGTAATTGAAAAAGATTGTAACATGCGATAATTCAACTTAAATAACAAATGTATCAAAAAAACAAATAAAGACATATAGTAAAACCGAAGATGAACCATTACATTAATTTTGAAACACGATGTCTTATATAGTAGAGTTTGCGGATAAATTTTTAGATATTAATAATCTTGGGATTAAATAAAAAAAGTCACCTTTTTTAGAAAGTATATTCGAAAATTGTTTTCGAGAGTTGTCATGAATATTTTTTTAAATTTTTAGTAGAAATATTGTTAGGGCAACTATTTAATTTTTTTTAGAAAACCAATGCTTTAAAAACCACCTAACAAGAGGAAAACCAAGAAATAGAGGGTAGGGACTTTGAAGACGAAAGCACGAGAAAAGAAATTACAAGCAAAAGAACCAAAACGTAAAGACCATCCAAGAAACAACAACCAAAACCTATATATGCGACAACACCCATTTATACCAAGCCAAGCTCAGATTTTGACACCTTTTTGAAAGCCATAGAAGAGAAATTTATTGAACTTGTGTGAAAATATCCTGAAGAAGAATGGCCCATTTGTCGTCTTCGTTGGCATGAACAACACGGTTCTGCCACTTCCAAACCAACCAGCAAAGAATATACGTCACACCTTGAAGCACCTTGCCAACCAACATAGATTCGGATGGGGCGAGAGATTGGAAGACAACATTTTTATGTTAATTTGATGTGGGGCAACTGCTTTCCACCGTCGTTAACATTTTTCAAGAGTGTGCTTAACAATCATGCACTCACAAAATATATGGTCAGTAGACTCGGCAACCTGCTCACAAAGGGGACATAAAGAGGACACAGGAGAAATCCCCCTCGCAGCCAAAGCCAAGAACATTTAAATCCTGTTATTCGCGGCTCTCCACTTAAAGACATTTTATTGGAACCCAATATTCCAATAGTGATTACGGCCCAAACTAAAAGGTCCCAACAACTTATGATCAATGAGGTGAGATAACTTCTTAACAGTAAATATCCCGGTAGATGCTAAAGTCCATCTCCAACCATCAGCTATTTCGTCCTTCAGAGACAACGTACTTAGATTTTCAATTAGCTCATTGAGTTCATCTATGGCACGACCTCTAGGCTCCAATCTCCACCGCCAAAACCATACCAAACGTCATTCATTAACTTCCATCTATCAATAAGAAAATAAGGCAACTATTTAATTAAGACAACATAACTATAATTTTTATGTGGAACGTAAATAAAAGATTGAAATTTAAGTTTTAAAAATATTTAAGGATTGAACATAAGTTATTTTTAAATTGTAGTTTTAAGCAAATTTTTATTTTTTTTATTTTTAATTTTTTATTTATTTTTTTTTTTTATTTTTTTTTTCCATATACAAAGTAAAGATAAAGCGATGCCCCATTTATATTCGATTTTATTCAAAGATAAAGACACAAAACAAATGGTATTATGGGTATTGGAGGAATCTTGTTTGCAAGAGAACTTAACCCCACAAGAAGGGTATGAGAGTTTTGATTGAAAGCTGAATTTGAAGTGAAGAAAGATGCAAAACTTTAAAAATGAAAATAAAAATCAATCTCATATATTTCAGATCATTCAATATCACACCCTACATTCATTCCCACAGTAAAAAAGATTCTCTTTTCATTTATACCTTTGTACACTCCATGCATGGGATACTTTCTTTTTACGGCCATAATTACTTTTACTTTCCATAAATAACCAGCTTCATAAATTGCATATAAATGATGTACTACTTATTAATGTAATGTAATTGTTGAACCATAACATTGACTCATTGAGGTGTTTATATGTTAGTATTACTTATGATTAACATGCTGAAGGTATAACACATGGTAATAAATCAAGCATACCATCTCATGGTGCATTCATTGGACATCAAAGTGTACGAGTTTGTAATAACTCGTCTCATATAAATCGATTAGCGTCTAATAAATCTAGTTAAAATTATTGCCTAATGATGACTTCGATCTTTGTTTTATGATGAGATCCGAACTTACTTGAGTTTTGAGTTTTGACTTTTATTACTTAGAGCTTGTGGATACTATAGCGAGTTAAACGCAGCATGTCAAAACCATCCATAGTCCTATTTAGATATGATACCAGTTACCAATCCATATGCTTTTGCTAAGTTTTATGAAAATCAATTTGTTACACATGTTTGCAAAACATATACTGTATATGTCTATATATTATTAGAACGGTCCTAACTTTATAAATTAAATGATCAAGAGGTTGCTATACATTCAAATCAACCTATTACAAGTGAATGAGTTGAAATTGCTACCTCTGATTCCAAAATATACCCTATGTTTATGACATCATATTAGACAGAACAAAGTTTGCTATAGTTTCCTTAATTCGTGAAACCTTTAGTAGATTGCATATTATATTTGAATTGAATTAGATCTATTTATTAACAAGACATTGAACAAACTCTGATGTGGCCTTTAAACCACTATGGGGTGCCAAAAACTGTAATGATGCGACCATCCGTCCTTCCAAAAATAAGGGGAGGTCTATACCCAATTTGTGTTTGTGTGGCTATGGATTCAAACCCGTTGATTAGTGAACAAAAAGATCGAAACCATGGTAATAAAGAAAAAAAGGATATTAAGGGATATTTAAATTAAAGGTAACATTAGAAATTAAAAAAATCCAAGAACTGTATTAGATAAATGTTTGATTTAAAGATGAATCTTTGCTACTATACATACATTTATAAAACTAAAAGTGATTAAATAACTTGCTCATTGTAACTTGCAAACCTTTTCTATCAATTTTCATGGTGTAGCTTAAGAAGTTGAAAAAACAACACCCACAGAATATAGATAAGAAGTTGAAACCTTTTTAATAAAACGAACGAAATATACTACCTTAGCCAGAACGCATAATCCGTACGCTAAATTAAAGAAGAATTATCAAACCCGTAGAATTGCCATATTTTCCCACAGCAATCTTGAACTTTCGCTTAATCTCACGAGAAATTTCACAAAGCTCTTTAGAAACGAGAGATTTGTGAAAAACCCGAAATCTGAAAGTTCAAGAAAGCTGTGGAAAAAAATGACTCTCGGGACTATTGTCTCACCGTATCTTCATCTTTGTCTTTGAAATTCTTCTATCTATCACCAATTTTCACAATTGCATGTGAAGATAATAAACACAGAGAATACAATCATTTTGTGTGTGAGGGATGAATGAAAATCTAACCCATACCCATATAAATGGACCACACTATCAACTATAATGTATGTGTACTATTTCATTGGACGCATTTTAGTCATATAATGCCAGCTTTGCCTGCAAATGCACCGTTGGGTAACTATTTGTTTATTATTTCTATTTATTTTAAATAATTATAAAGCTACATAATGAAATGCTATCATTTTATTTTTTTTCACAAGTAAATGGCAAAGAATTGGAAAATATTAAGACCATACCATCCACATGCCATGCAACCATTTGATCAATTTTTATTTATTTATTTATTATTATTATTTTTTTTTTTAATTTTATTTTAGTGGAAATATAATTATGGGTGTCTATGGTCCATTGGCCCCCCAATTCTCTGAGTTCTAGCCGGAAAACACGAGCCTTTAACCCACATGTACGCGACTGAACGTGAGTATCATGTCTAGTTACAAGCATTTACTCTTAGTAATGCAAGCAATTCGTCGTTCAATTCAATGAATAAGATGAAATTACCAATATCTCTTAAGTTATGTTTATTCGCTATAACTGACTCGTAACTTCTTGAATGAGTAAGTCATTTGTAGAAGGGAAAAGTACTTCATTGATATGGACCATGGATAACAACTAGTTTACAGTCATCATGTTACCTACTTAGGATTAGTTTTAAATAAATATACAAAGTTAAAAACCATTATGTAACAAGTCGTACTAGATGAGTATAAGTGAGACTTGAGAGCAGTACTAATTTATGGGCTACTAATAACTCGAACCATAATTTTGAATTGATGTCAAAATTATTGATATAGACTAATTAATGAGAACTTATGTTATTACACATATAGGTTGTGCTAAATGCCAATTTCGTGTCCCAACTACCCAACTCTCTGCAATGTTGAATACATGAAGCCCAATAAGGCCCAAAGAAAAGCTCTAATTTAAATGGGCCTTTCTTAAGTGTTAGTGTCCAGTATCAAACTATCAAAATGCCTTTTAGCTCTCAACAAGTTTTTTTTTTTTTTTTTTTTTTTTTTTTTTTTTTTTTTTTTTTTTTTTTTTTTTTTCTTTCTTTCTTTCTTTTCTTTCTTTCTTCTTCTTCTTCTTCTTCTTCTTCTTCTTCTTCTTCTTCTTCTTCTTCTTTTCCGTAGGCAGGACTTTAATACACAACCATTTAGTTAGAGAGCTTCTCACACAACTTGAGATACTATTAGAACACAGACCATTTGATCCTCAACAAGTTTATTTTTAAATACAAACTCACATACCCTTTGGAATGTACAATCTTATTATATTCCCACATAACTGAGTTATAGAATTGTTCGTGATCGACTTAAACTCACAAACAAATACGAGTAATTAACTGAGAATACTAATCTCACATGAATATGGTCCGCCAATTAGCCAAATGGTATGTGTGAGATTTTAGGTTCAATTTTTGCTATGTGCAAATAAATCTGAAGTTGTCACGCCATTTTCTTGTAAATAGAAGGTTTTACCCAGTTTGAATACGTGAGGTGGCGGGTTCAAACCCGGATTAATCGGCCAAAATAGCAGAACCAATGTTACCATAAAAAATAGAAAAAAAATAAAAAATAAAAAAAATTATATTCTCTAATTTTGATGTTTATTATTATGACTAGTTGGATTATTGTAAGATTGAACTGCTAACTTTTATAAAGATCAATAATTTTTATATAATCAACCATCAATAATTTTATTTGAGAGAAAATCTGTGAACAAAAATATACAAGTATTAATGGTAGATGACATATAGCGCAAAACATAAGCCCTAGGTTTAAAATCTTGTCCCCGTGTATCTTTATTCATAGGGTTACGCCGCAGTTACGCCATTTACCTCATTGTATTTGTTGCAGAGCTTGTCGATTTGCCCAGTGACAGAGCCACTTGTGAGGTTGGATGGGTCATAGCCCACCCAAAATTTGAATTACAGTAGTTACTAGTGGTTGATGTATTTGTACATTATTTACTACACTGTATTGTTTTTGGATCATCTAAAGCTGAAAAGTAGCCTATTCAAATTAATACTAGGGATTAAATATGGCGCCTAGTTAAAACTAATTCATGGAGGTTTGATAACTAAACAATATTACCGGGTGTTGATACAAAAGTTGGCAAGACTTGGCTTGAGTACCAATTCGGATGTTTAGTGCTTTGGAACCTGCGCACTAAGAAAAACAAGAAGCACCGTTAGGCTTATCGAGGGATTGTTTCCCCCGATTATCCTCCGGCGTGAGAGTAAGTAATCGTAGTTTTAGGGTTTAAGAGTTGGAATTGCGTATTGAATCGTACCTTTGCGAGGGTTAGGGTCCCCTCTATTTATAGGCGTGTAACCGATAAGGGTTACTTGTTCCTTACTCCAAGGCGTGTCCGCCTATATCGGATATTTGGTAAATATCCTCCTAGTTTAGAAGATATCACCAATCCGTTCCATAAATACGTATTGGGCTTTGGGCCTCGTGGGCCGGAGCTACGCATTCACATGCATTACGGCCCACGCATTGTGGGCTATCGCATCAGTATTGTTTACCGAGCGGGTCCGTGACCCGGTGTAGACTATACGTCATCATGTCCCCCCAGTCTAGTGTGCGCATGATCATTCATGCGGATGCTAGACTCCATTCGCATTCAAATTATTCCCACGCGTACGCGGGAAGAATTCAAAAAATCCCGCCTATTCCACACGTGTGATGTATGTAGTCACAAAGAGTGGGATTCATGTACCTCGGGAAACGGAGAAGGTGTCCACGTGTCCAGGCCTTCTCATTTCCTAGCCACATGATGAGAGTTAGTGGGTTACACGTGTCAGTCATCCTGTGGGTGGAAGAAAAGTATATAAGGTCTCCTCCCACTTTTACCGTGATTACCACAGTAATTAACCCTTTCATTTTCGAAGAAAAACCCTAGTGCTCTTTGCCTCCTTTGTGCTTCTTTTCTAAAAAAACCTAGGTAAGCCGCGAGCGCGTTTTTTCTTTAAAAATGGTAGTTCAATTGAGCGATTGCTACTCGAACATGAATGAGGACGAACTACAACGGTTCGCCTCAGATTATTATATCCCCTTGGAGGTGTATCCGGCTTTGCCGGGCCCCAACGATACGATAGCGGATTTTCCGCCGGGAAAGGTGGGGGTGTATACGCGTTTCTTTGATTACGCGAACATACGCTTTCCCATCAGCGTTTTCTTGAACAACGTGCTTGTGTATTACTCTATACACATTTCACAGTTGCACCCTCTTGGCGCGGCTAAGATATCCAATTTTGAGGTTAACTGTCACCTGCTGGATATTCAGCCCACTGTCCACCTTTTTCGCGCATTTTACCACACAACGTGGGCGAATGGGTGGGTCACCTTTGCAAAGCGCAAGGGTGCCTTACAGTGTTACACCAAGAGGGTAGATTCTCTTCGCAAGTGGCGAGAGAAGTTTTTCTGGGTCGACTCCGTGGTTTTCCCACATGAGTTCGGGTTCTACACTCGCAACTCGCTGCCCCCTGATGAGTGCCCACTGGAGGGTTGGTACAACATGGATCACGCGACCACTCTAGACGCCAACCGCATCCCCATTAATGCGTATCCAGAGGAGTTTCTGGTACACTTGGGCATGAGTCGGAACTATTTCGCACCCGCGCATGAAGTACCGACCTTCCTTGCCGCTGATAGTACGGGTGGGTACTCATCCTTCGCACTTACAGTTATCGTAGCGTAAGTGTTTTTCCTTTTTCCATTAGTTATATAACAGTTGTTCTGTTGTTTATTGTTTCGCAGAGATGGATCTATTTGCTTTTGCTGCGCTGGATGATCCTGAGTCCGCTACTGTTGGGGTGCGTCCCATAAGGGAGGGCGAAGCACCTGTTTTGGAGGCGGCAACTGGTCGCCTGACAGAGTTGGCCGTGCAGGAGCCGGTGGACTCACCTGTGGCGGCTGCGCCCATTACAGAGGTTCCTCCCACTGCGCAAGCTGGGCCTTCTACCGCGGCATCTGCTCCTCCGGTTATTCAGATAGAGGAGTCAGAGGACGAGGAGGAGGAGCAGCTTATCCTTAAGCGCAACCGAAGTGGTGGTGATAGCGGAGAGCCGTCCAAGAGGCCACGCGCTGAGGATGAGGGAACGTCCTATGGCGCGGGGTATGTATTATGCTTATTTGTCATAAGTCTCGTTTTTTTTTTTATTTTATTTTATTTTTTTTTTTGTTTGAAGGTATTATCTAACTTCTTTCGTACTCCTTTTGTTCCTCGCAGTGGGGACGTGGAGAAGATGGATGTTGATGAGTCTTCGCCGGATGCTGAGGAGAGTGCGCCCCTGTCTCCTCCCCATTTGTAAGTGTATATTCAATTGTAAAAGTTTTTACGTATTGTGAATTGTCTTCACAAGCTAACACTTTAATATGTATGATCAATCGCAGTGATCTGCACGTGGGGAGCAGCAGCATTCGTGACGAAGAGAGGTCTGCTGAGAAGACCCCTTTTTTGGATGGGGTAGATTCCCCAAGGGATCTGGGCACGGAGTCGCAGAGTTTTGACTCCGCGATGGAGGAACTGGCCTCCGTCGCTGCGCAGCAATCTCAGCTGGCTATACGCCAGTCCATGTTGGTTGCGCAGGCCAGGGCGAGTCACTCTGCTGAGAGTGCTCGTGCCCAGTACGAGGGTCAGATTGCCTCATTAACGGCGCAGCTGGCGTCGTTACAGGCTGACCTAGCAAGCTCTAAGGCTGAGCAGCTGAGCTCCCAGGCTAAACTGGAGCGCGCTGAGGCGTCTGCTCGTCTCATGGCCGACCAGAAGATGATGGTCATGGCCGAGTTAGAGCGCGAGCGCAGCAATGCGGAGCGCACGAGAACGGCCTCCCTGTGGGGCTTCCAGCATTTGCAGCAGGCCAAGAATAAGCTGTTTGCAGATGTGGAGGAGTTCCGCAGCGTGGTACAGCTTCGGATGAAAGATCACGAAGAGAGGTTCCGCAAGCTCAGCATTGAGTTTGACGAAGAGCTGTACCCGCACTTGATGCAATCCCTCGCTGAGCGCAGGTGAAAATCTATTTATTTTATACTTGTATATGTATGTTTATCTACTGACACTTGTGTTTTTGTGTAGATGGTTGATTAGCAATGGGCTGCGCTTGGCCGCACTTGGTACCCTCGAGGCTCCCAACGTCACGACGGCCTTCGGGAAGGTGATGACCACCTCCGACGCCCTTGGTAAGATGAAACTTGCCAAGGAGTTGGATGAGAAGAAGCTGTTGAACGTGCCCCTTGCTGAAGTTCCTGGCTACAATGCCAACGCTCGCGCGGAGTTTGTTGCAGCATTGGAGGAGCTCAAGAGTCTTGAGCTTCCACATATTGCGCGGCTGGAGCGCGACCAGGATCAACCCATCAGCGTTATTATGGCTGGGTTGACCTTGGAGAGGCACTTGCAGGAGGGTGCGGAGGATCAGGTGGACTATTACCTTAAGCCTCACGTATCGCAGCTGAAGGTACCCATTTTTGCTCAACCGCGTGATATGTTAAACCCTTTTCGTATCGAAAAGGAGATTACCTTACAGCGTTCCTTGGATTTCCATGCTACCAGGTGTGCCATGAAAAAAGGTTTGAAAGGAAAAGCCGTAGTGTGCGACATAGGCGCAGCGCATCTTCCTAGGAGCGATGGCGTCCCTGTTTCCGTGGCTACTGTCGATCCTAAAGACGCGGCCATTTTGCAACAGCTGCAAGCGTCGAAGGATGAGGCGATGGGTGAAGGGTGCAGTCCCATTAGTCGCTCGTGGAGCTTTTGATTGTATTTTTTGGACTTGTTGTCGCGTGTAAACTTTGTATTTATAATAAAAGTTTAACTTCTTTTTTGCGTACCATGTCTGTCACAAGTACTTTGTGCGTTATTATCGCGTGGTTTGATCTTGTCTCTGTCTTAGCGTGAAGACTTAGAAAAATTACTAAGTATAACACTTAACGAAATTCGTTTGTGAAGTATGTAAAAGACTTAGTTGTATATTACTTGTCGTATTTATAAAGAATCAAGAGTCTCGAATTCTTAAGTTGTTAAACGTGCACGGTGTGCCTTATCGCGTTCCTATCGTGAGGTGCGTAAGTCACTTGCGTCAACGTCTTGAGCGCAAGGTGTTTAACAAGGATGCGTGATCCATTAGTTGATGGGTTTGCAACCCTCTTACTCAACAAGTTAATTGGTAGGTTAACGTATCCTATGTACCAGCGTGGGTATTATTTAGTGCATGCACGCCGCGTAGGCTTTAAAGGTATCGTGACCAACACATTGTAATGTAAATGATAATTAAATAACAATGTAAAGAAATTTTTTGCCGCGGAGTTAGCTAGAAACCGCGAACGTTTTATTAATACTTGCAAGTTTAAAAAGAAACATACGTATCTAGAAAAGAAAAAACAATGAAATTACATGGATCTTTATTGAGGCACGTACTAAAGTGCTTGTCCATGCTGGGCCGTGGCCTGATCTAAAGATAACATCTTTTGAGGTTGCCAACGTTCCATGTGCGTTGTAGCTCTTGGCCATTTGTGTCGCGCAGCTTGTATGCGCCTTTTCCAAGTGATTCAATGACTTCATAGGGGCCTTCCCATTTTGGTCCGAGTTTTCCTGTGTCTTCGACGCGGCTGGAGTCATTTTGTCGGTATACGAAGTCACCTGGCCGGAATGAGACATGTCGAACACGAGCATCGTAGTACCCCTTCATCTTTGACTTGGACTTTTCCTCGCGTATTGCTGCGCGTTCACGTCGTTCCTCTAAGAGGTCCAGATCTACTCTTCGATCTTCGTCGTTTGTCGCGACGTTTATTTCCGCTGTGCGGATAGTGGGCATTCCGATTTCGGCTGGTATGACGGCTTCAGTCCCGTAGACCAGTGAGAAAGGGGTATCTCCGTTACTAACCTTAATGGTTGTTCGGTGCGCCCAAAGAACATGCGATAGTTCATCCACCCACCGGCCCTTGTGTTTATCTAGGCGTGCCTTCATACCTTCTCCCAGGCTGCGGTTAGCTCTTTCAACTTGGCCGTTTGTCTGTGGATGGGTAACAGATGCGAAATGCTGCTTGATGTGGAGTTGTTCACACCAATCCTTGAAAGGATTGTCTCGGAATTGTTTTCCGTTGTCCGAGATGATTTCTCCTGGTAATCCAAATCGGCACACGATGTTGTCCCATACGAATCTCTTGACTTGGTTACCCGTGATTGTGGCTACGGCTTTTGCCTCAATCCACTTGGTGAAGTAGTCCACGGCCACAATGAGGAATTTTAGACCTCCTGCTGCTGCTGGGAATGGTCCAGCGATGTCAATTCCCCATTTATAGAAAGGCCATGGTGCGGTGATTGGTGAGAGTTCTTGTTGTGGTCGTCGCGGGATTGGCCTGTGGATCTGGCAATCGTGGCACTTTTTAATCAGTTCGCGTGCATCGTGATGCATCGTTGGCCAGTAGTATCCAGATCGGAGTGCTCGTGCGACCACGGATCGTGGTCCAGAATGCATGCTGCATGATCCTTCGTGTATTTCCCGAAGCACGTAGTTCGCTTGGAGTGGACCCACACATCTTAGCCAAGGTTGGAGAAAAGACCTCCGGTAGAGTACGCCATCTCTGAATTCAAACCGTTGTGCCAAACGTCGTATCCGTCGGGCTTCGTTTTTGTCCTGTGGAAGATTACCTTCATTTATGAACTCAATGATGGGGGTCATCCATGTTGGTTCAACTTCTTCTATTACAGTTGTTACTTCCAATTCTGAGATGGACTTGTCCTTCAGAATTTCAACCAGGACCTGCTTTGACAGGTGCGCGAAGCTAGTGGATGCTATCTTGCTTAGGGCATCCGCCTTCTTATTCTCACCGCGGGGGACTTGCTTAATTGTAAACCTGTCAAAGTTTTGTATCAATGCCTTTGCTTTTGCAAGGTATTGAATCATGTTTTCTTCCTTGGCTACGTACTCACCTAACACGTGGTTAGCTACTAGGCGTGAGTCCACGTTTGCCTCAAGATTGCGGACCCCCATTCGGTTTGCGATACGCAGTCCGGCTAGTAGGGCTTCGTATTCTGCCTCATTGTTTGTGGCAGTGAATTCAAAACGCAGTGCGTATGTGAACTCCATTCCTTCAGGGTTGGTGAGAATGAGGCCTGCGCCCGACCCATCAGTACATGAGGATCCGTCCGTGAATAGGATCCATGGTTGTTCCGAGGTACCCTTGTTTGTTTGAGGTGCGGACTCTTCTTCTGGCTTTTCTACGATGAAGTCTGCGAGTATCTGCCCTTTGATTGCAGTGCGTGGTCTGTAGGAGATGTTGTACTCGCCCAGTAGCACACTCCACTTTCGCAGTCGTCCTGATGCCTCCGGTGTGGATATCACCTGTTTGATTGGCTGATCGGTGATCACAGCGATTGGGTGCGCCTGAAAATACCTGCGTAACCTTTTTGCTGCAAATACTAATGCGAGGACGAGTTTCTCCATCGCAGTGTAATTTATCTCCGTCTTGTTAAGTGCTTTGCTGACGAAGTAGACTGGTGTTTGCACGGAATTCCTATCTGTTAGCAATACTGCGCTTATTGCGCCATGTGTTGCGGATAGGTACACGATCAGCTCTTCTCCTGGTTGGGGTGCGACTAGCTTCGGGAGTGATGCTATTGTTTGCTTGAGTTGCATAAAAGCCTCTTCCGCTTCTGTAGTCCAGCGGAAATCTCCTTTCTTCATACACTTCTTGAGTGTCTTGAATAGAGGGAGCGATTTGTCCGCTGATTTTGAGAGGAATCTGTTCAGTCCGGCCAGCTTTCCGTTCAAGGATTGGGCCTCTTTCAGGGTGCGTGGTGAGGGAAGTTGGATGACTGCGTCTGTTTTATCAGGGCACGCTTTTATGCCATCTGGCTCTATTAGATAGCCTAAGAACATACCCTCCGTGGCTCCGAAGGTGCACTTCTTAGGGTTGAGCTTCATGTTTATTTTCCTCAGCGTGTTGAAGGTTTCCTCTATGTCCCGCACTATTTCCTCTTCCGTGTGGCTTTTTATGACGAGGTCGTCCACGTAGACTTCCAAGTTTCGGCCCACTTGCTTTTCGAACGCGGCATCTACTAAGCGTTGGTATGTGGCTCCTGCATTCTTAAGGCCGAATGGCATTTTTGTGTAACAGAAGACACCTTGGCTCGTATGGAAGGCTGTTTTTTCCTCGTCCTCTTCTGCCATCTGGATCTGGTGGTACCCTTTATATGCGTCCATGAAGCATTTGAAGGGGTAACCGCATAATGATTCCACTTTCCAATCAATTTCTGGAAGTGGATAACAATCCTGTGGGCATGCCTTGTTCAGATCTGTGAAGTCCACGCACATCCTCCAGCTGCCATCGCTCTTCTTCACC
Organism: Artemisia annua; assembly: GCA_014162995.1. NCBI lineage: Eukaryota > Viridiplantae > Streptophyta > Magnoliopsida > Asterales > Asteraceae > Artemisia > Artemisia annua. Next base: position 56,361 of record LBNU01036818.1, on the reverse strand, counting down.
ATTACTGGGTTTGAGAGCCAGTCGTGGTAGAATACTTCACGCATGATCCCTGCGTCTACCAGCTTGTGGACTTCTTCTAGCACTGCCTTTGCGCGTTCGGGAGCCTGGCCCCGTTTCTTTTGTCGCACCGGGTTATATCCTTGTCGGATGTTCAGCCTGTGTTCTGAAATAGACCGTGGTACCCCTGTCATGTGTTTGGGTTCCCACGCAAAGACGTCTAGGTTCCGCTGAAGGAGTGTGCATATGGCAGTTTTGCCCTTGTCGGACAATGATCCGCCCAAAGATACCTGTTGTTCAGGGTAATCTGGATGGATTGCCACTTTGATGTTTGGGATCTTGGTCGCTTGCTGTGCCGGCATCGGTGCTGCTTCGTTGTGGACTGCGTTACATTCACCAATCGGTGTGATGTTGTTGTAGAGCGTGACGATGCCGCCCTCTACTGGAAATTTCATCATACCGTGCGCGGTGGATGGCACTGCGCGTAGGGCAGATATTCCTGACCTTCCAATAATCCCATTGTATGGCGAATGGGACCTGATTACCATGAAATTCACCCATGCCGTGGTTGAGTGTTCATCGTTGCCCAGGGTAACTGGTAATCGTAGCTGTCCTATGGGCCATATCTTTTCGCCGGCAAATCCGGTTAGTGACATGGTAGCCGGAGTTAACTGCTGCTTGATATCAGGTTGGAGTTTGTTGAAGCAGTGCTCGTACATGATATCCGCAGACGCTCCGCCATCGATATACATACGGTGTATGTTGTGTCCTCCAGCCTGGATTTCGATGATGAGCGGCTCTGCTATTGCGTTGTCCGCGGTTAGGGGTGGAAAGGATATTTTGTTTCCCCTTGAGAAGCGTTGAGTGACCTTTTGTTTGGTGTTGCGATCCCATGATTGTATCATGAAGATCGTTCCTTGTTTGTCCTTAGGGTTATCCTTCTTACCCTCGGTTCTGCTTCTATCCTTTCCTTCCTTTATGTTTTTCACTAAGTGGTCCAACCTTCCTTCCTTTACCATCTTGTCGATGAGTTGGCGGAGTTGGACGCACTCATTTGTGGTGTGGCCTTTTTGGCCATGGTAGTCACAGTATCCATTACCAGTGCGCTTGTCCTCTGGGGTGCGCATCGCTGGAGGCTTTGGGAAGTTCGCACCCTCTGCTGCGAGTATCTCTCCTGGAGTTTTCGTTAGTGGGGTATACTTGTCGTTACCCCGTCTGTTCCTGTCGTTGCGGTAACTCCTGGTGCTACTGTTGCGTTGCTCGCTGGGTGGTTTCCGCTGTTGGTCTTGTGGTTTATAAGACGAATAGCCTTTCTTGCTGTCTGCGGCAGCGGCCTCACCCTGGATGAAGGATCTGGTGCGCTTCATCATATCCTCCAGGGTAGTTGGTACCCCATCATGGAGCTTTTTAATAAGCTCTGGATTGCTAGCCCCGTTCATGAACGCTGAGATTTTCAGTACCTCTGGGCATGCTTTAAATTGCATGCATTCGTCCTTGAAGCGTTCCATGAAGGCGCTGTCGGTTTCGCCCTGGCGTTGCTTTATTCTGGCGAGATCGACAGGATTTTTGGCGCACTTTTTCCTTTGGGTGAAATTTGAACGGAATGCTTTCCGTAGCGTTTCGTACCCATCAATGCTTCTACGTGGAAGCTTGCTGAACCAAGAGCGGGCGTTTCCCACTAACGTCGAGTTAAACATATGGCACCAAACAGGCTGTGGCCAATTCTCGATGGCGGCTGCAGATTCAAAGACTTTTAGGTGATCATCGGGGTCACCTGTGCCGTCATATGTTTTAACGTTGGTGGGTAAGCGTCGCCTTCTATCCTCGGAAAAGTCGCTGATGCGTCTGGTGAACGCATCGATCGTATCCCGACGCCAGGGGCGAGATATGTCCTCGCTTCCCCGGGTGGGACGTCCCCTTCTCGACTTCCAGTGGCCCGTCTCTCTTTCCTCGTTGTCCGAGGAATCTGTAATGGATGGGTTTCTCCTCCTGCGGTTGTTGGGGCGGTCGTCTTCGGAGTCAGTGGGGGATGGTGTCCTCTTCTTCCTGCGATTATGTCGAGCATTGCTCGAGTTCGTTACAGAGGGATCTCCACCTGGGGAGGGCTGTCGCTCTCCCGATTTCTCTCGGGCTGGCCGACCACCGATCCTATCATGCACGCTGCGACGGCGCCCGCTAGTCTCGCTTCCCGAAGGATATTGTCCATCCCTGGGTGCGCCTTCGTCCACCCTTTCCCCAATCCTGTTGAATACTGGGGTTCTGCGGGCACGTGGCCTCCTGCGGGGTGGCGAGTATGTTTCGCGTTCTGAGTCAAAACTAAGCCGAGCCTGGATGTCTCGGTTCGACCTTCGCCTTGCTTCCTCTCGCACGTATGCGGCTAGGGACTCAAAGTTCCTACTCACAAACTCTCCTGGTGGTAGGTTAGGTATGAGTCCCTCCAGCGTGGATGCGTTAGCCCCCGGATTAGGTTCCTGGGGTCGTTCCGGTGCTGGGGGTGGCCCGGATGGGTAGTTCTCCGGCACTGTTTGAGCGGGAGTAGTGAACGCATCCTGCGTTGTTTCCCTCGTGGGGTTAGTTGGGCCCGAGATCCGGTCGAACACCCTTGTGGAAGTGGTACGCGGTTCTGGGTTTCTTTCCTCGGGTCCACTAGTTGTCCCAGTGACCGGTCTCAGGTTCGAGTCGTTCGGAGGTCGCAGTTGACTCATCTTGGTGTTCTAGTCTTTTTGGAAAGCTCTTAGTGTTAGGGTCCCACGGATGGCGCCACTTGTTGATACAAAAGTTGGCAAGACTTGGCTTGAGTACCAATTCGGATGTTTAGTGCTTTGGAACCTGCGCACTAAGAAAAACAAGAAGCACCGTTAGGCTTATCGAGGGATTGTTTCCCCCGATTATCCTCCGGCGTGAGAGTAAGTAATCGTAGTTTTAGGGTTTAAGAGTTGGAATTGCGTATTGAATCGTACCTTTGCGAGGGTTAGGGTCCCCTCTATTTATAGGCGTGTAACCGATAAGGGTTACTTGTTCCTTACTCCAAGGCGTGTCCGCCTATATCGGATATTTGGTAAATATCCTCCTAGTTTAGAAGATATCACCAATCCGTTCCATAAATATGTATTGGGCTTTGGGCCTCGTGGGCCGGATCTACGCATTCACATGCATTACGGCCCACGCATTGTGGGCTATCGCATCAGTATTGTTTACCGAGCGGGTCCGTGACCCGGTGTAGACTATACGTCATCACCGGGCAACATAATCATATCATGCTAATAATATGCAGCCTCCAGTTATTTAGTTTTTATTTCTTATTTGGTTTCAGGTATGTAGGTTTGTTTTTTTTAATCATTAGTAGTTTAGTTTTAATGAGTACTATAATTTATGGTTAGTTACTAGTTAAGGTTCAATACATTTTTTTTTTTTTTTTTCATTCGATCAAAAAGTCTTGGCTCCGTCACTGAACTTACCTATTCGTCTAATAATGTTTCACGTGGCCATCTTCATCTATTAACTTTATTGATGTTCTATACTATATATAGAACTAACTAGTTACGAACTTACCTATTCGTCTAATAATGTTTCACGTGGCCATCTTCATCTATTAACTTTATTGATGTTCTATACTATATATAGAACTAACTAGTTACATTGCGTGGTGATGGATAAAAATTAGGATAAAATAGAAAGTTAGAAAATTATATTCGTAACTTTATGGTTTTGACTTTTGATGTGTTATATGTGCAACTTAAAGATACTTATTTTCTCACACACATAACGGGCAAAGGGTGAAAAGCAAATATGGTGGTGGAAGCACGTTATCATTAAAGTTAGCCATAATAAGTCTTTGGATGCGGTTGATATTATAACGCGCTTTTGTAACATACACTCCAAAAAGCTAAGCTTCTAGTTACTAGTTTATGATAATAACATGACCGTTATTTATGTTTAGCTTTATTTTATCTGGTTTATAATAGTTTTAAAAACTAATTCACAGGATTTGAGTTTATCGCTATTTAGATTCTCGGGTCATTTGCATATATATCCTTCCAAAGATGCAAATTTGCATATATATTATTTGCATGCATAAAAATCATTGTATCATGTACATCAAAAACTTATACCAAGGATATATATGAAATTATTCACCTTTAGATGGATATTATATGCAATTCCCCTAGATTCTAATGTTGGCATGGTCACATGAAGTTGTTCATGCTAAATGTAATTTGAAAACCTGTCAGTAATATATCTATATTTCAGTGTTGAAAAAAAGCGATTGCGTATATATTATTTGCATGCATAAAAATCATTATATCATGTACATCAAAAACTTATAGCAAAGATATATATGAAATTATTCACCTTTAGATGGATATTATATGCAATTCCCTTAGATTCTAATGTCGGCATGGTCACATGAAGTTGTTCATGCTAAATGTAATTTGAAAACCTGTCAGTAATATATCTATATTTCAGTGTTGAAAAAAAGCTTATAAAGCAAATTAATCGTTGTCGAGTGCTAATCGGCTACCAACTTTCTCGATTTATAAATATCAGTCAAACAAATCGGTGAACTATAGTCAACGACGGTCGACGAAGGTCAATGGTGGTCAAGCTTGTCGGAAACCTACAAGTCTTGCAGAAAATATCCAAAACTCGCTGTAACTTGTTTTAACCACTTATAGTCGATGTTTATATCTATTACAAATTGTTTTTTAAAGAAAATCTTGTCGAGAATACCCAAAACTCGTCAGAAGTATCCATAACTTGCCGGAAATGTTGATCCAATTATAACCGATTAATCTCGCCTAAACCGATTATAAGCTACAAAAACGTTGACCGACTAATTACCGATTCACGATTTTTTACAACCTTCTTATAATTTAAAAGTGGTGATTTACATAAACCATTACCCACTCTAGTGTTAACACATACTTATAAAAATTATTTTTCACTTTGTTACTATTATAACGGAAAGATCCAAAATAAAATAACTTAACCCAATACCAAACTATTTGTTTGTTACTTTGTTTTGAACAAGAGGGTCGTCATGGATTATATTAAAAGGATCGTCTCATAGTCAAAATGTGAGGCACACAATAAAATATAAATACACGTAAGAATTTTAACTAATAGTGATAATAAGATTACAAGTGTACAAAATATATACTAAATTTATATTTATGGAAAGATTTGCAAGTTGCAACAAATGATAGTTGACAAATTCATTGGGTTTGTTGGCTTATATTATAAGGTTTGAGGCCAGCTACCGGAATATGCCATTTTACTTGCCAATGACTTTATATTATAAAGTCATTGTGTTAATAAATTAATAATATAGTTAATAAGGCTTTTTTAATCATCAACTTGTTTTCTAATTCAAGTCCGCACAAGGTCTTCCATTTTCTTTTTCTTTCCCAAAACATTTGGAATATGATACTACTCTTGTTTTATACATATGATGATTAATCTTTTAAACATGTAGTCCAATGTGCATGTAAGACTACTCTTAGCACCCACACTACTTCATACTACTAGCAGGGTACCCGCGCGTTGCAGCGGCGGGTACCCTGAAATAAAAATTTTCAATGAAATTAATAAAAATGTCACGGGAAGTCATTCCGACACCCAGGGGCGGAGCTATTAAGGGACCGGGAAGGGTCCCGGCCCCCTAGGCCTAAGTCCGTTAGTGTATTTTTTCGCGATTTCATGTGTTATTGCGGAAAAAAAAAATTGTTTCGGCCCTCCCATTTAATGTTCTTCCGGAACAAAAATTGTTTCGGCCCTCCAAAAAAAAAATTTCTAGCTCCGCCACTGCCGACACCTAAATTTGCCTTGAGAACGAAATATTAAAAGATTTGGTAAACTACACTTCCCACCCTAGCATATATTTACAATCTTAGTCCCTAAGGGTGCTATAGGGTTCACACAAGGTCCAAAATACTTTCCTATATAAACCTCATTATACCCTCACTTAGAGTTTGACACCCTTTCTCTCTCAAACCAGCCGCACCCTATTTCTTCTTCTTCTCCAGTCATTTTTTCAGCCAAACAAACACCACCGCCAGCCACTTAAACTCACCGCCACCACCACCACACTCCTTACAACCTCCCCATCATTTTGACGTACATCACGCGCCAAGAAACACCTCCCAACACCACGATTAACACCACCACAGCTCGAGTTCATCACCAAAACCATCTCTCTCTCGTTTTGTTGATACCGGCGGTCGAAGGTAGGAAAACCCACCACCCTTTTTGTCGTTCTAGCGACGGTGGGGGATAAGTACATGAATTTTCAAGAGTTTTTGATTAAATAAAGATTAAAACTAATAAATATGAAGCTAAATAATTGTTTGGTATCATTTTCTTTCTTTTTGTTGTTGTCGTTGTTATTGAGTCGCGAAAACAAGGGATGCCGTGAGCTTGAGCTCACAGCCTTTTGTATCGAGTCGAGTTTTATTTAGTCAAGTCTTGGTCACAGGTTCGTGTCTAGGTTAAGATGGAGGGTTGTACATTGTGTTTAAATTATTGTAATATTGGGTGTAGGGGTGTTTTTAATGCTATTAATGTAGAATGAGGGTTCTACATTGTGTTTAAATGATTGTAATATTGGGTGTAGGGGTGTTTTTAATGCTATTAATGTAGAATTCTAAGGAAAGTGGTCTTAATTTCGATTCATGCTAGTTTTTATTGTACACAATGCTTTGGTTGTTGTAATTATGAAAATTGCTTGCTTTAAAGTGTTGTAAACAATGCATCATTTTTTGTACATCTGAATTTTTTGGAGAGAGAGTCCTTCCTCCATTATAAGTAGTATAGATTTCAATTTACCGTCATATTAGTTTTCTTTTTTCCTCTACTCACTCTCACTTTTCATCCCTACAATTACCACTCACTCACATTTCATTAAAATACTTACTTTTATACAAATATATATCATTAAATACCTCACACACTAAAAAACCAAATAATAAATAATAAAACACATGAGGTGTGTTGCTCACTCCCCCTCCCGCTCCTTAGTAGGAGTAGTCTAACTATCTAAGGGTTAGCATGGGGCGGGTGTGGGGCGGCTTTTTGTTAAAATAAAAAACAGAACCGTGTCTTTCGGTTTTTGAAAACTATAAACTGTTTGGTTTCGTTTTTTCGATTTTGGTTTTAAGGTTATTTCCACTGAAACGGATCGCGTTTTTTATTTCAACAAGCAAGTTTTCATCTTATATAAAGTTTACGATTTCAAGTTTTCTCAGATATAAAGAGTAGATAATATCCAACAATCTAAACATACGAAACAACCAAATAAGAATCTAAAAACATAAAATGCGTGTCTTTGCGTTTTTCATCTGCAAAAACATGCAAAGAACACTATTGTTTGAAAACAAAGATATAATATTTATAAATAGATCAAATTTGAGTGTCTAGATAATAAACAATACTATAGTTTTTTCAGATAATATTGTGTACTCAAATATTTGAAATTAAATATCATATATCTTTTAAAAATAAATTTTTATTAAATATATATAAAGGTGGAGCGAGGCGTTTTTTTTATATCGGTTTTCCATATGAAACTAAAAACCGCCTAAAACATTTGGTTTTTATAAAAATCAAAACCACCACCATCAGTTTGTCAACTGGGGCGGTTTTCTTAGTTCGGCTTTTTCGGTTGTTTGGTTTCGATTCGATTTATCGCTTTTTCCCTATAACTATCTATGCATGTGTACCTTAAACTGATAAATATAAAACGGAAGTGTTTTTATAGATGCCTTTTGGCAATCTAACCAATAAATTATTATAAGTTGCATATAAAATCATTAAACTGATAAGTATAAAATCATTAAATAAAAACTTTATAACAAAAAGACAATCAAAAACTTGCTTATCAACATATATTTTGATAGCCTTTGTGTGAATAAAGTCTCATCGTTTCAAAAAAAAANTTTATACGTTTTCGCTTGTTTTTATACGTTTTCCTTTATTTTTCTTACATTTTCATACGTTTTTATCCGTTTTTATATGTTTTCGTTCGTTTTTATACGTTTTCTTACATTTTCATCGGTTATTTTTATGTTTTCATATGTTTTTCTCCGTTTCCTTCCGTTTTCATCCATTTTTATTCATTTTCGTCTGTTTTTATACGTTTTGGTCCATTTTTATACGTTTTCGTCCGTTTTATATGTTTTCGCTCCATTTTTCTTATGTTTTTATCCATTTTATACGTTTTCTTATGTTTCTGTCTGTTTTTCTTGCGTTTTCATCCATTTTTATACATTTTAATCCGTTAACGAATAAAAACTTATGAAACCGGACGAAAATGTATAATAATAGATAAAAGTGTATGACAATTTAAGTAAAACAGATGAAAGCATATAAAAACGAATGAAAATGTATAAAAACGGACCGAATGTGTGAAACGTAAGAAAAATGAGCGAAAACGTATAAAAGCGAATAAAAAGCATTAAAACAGATGAAAACGTAAGAAAAACGAACGAAAATGCATAAAAATAGATAAAACGTATGAAAATATAAGAAAAACGGACGAAAACGTATAAAAAGGACGAAAACGGATAAAAATAGATGAAAACGGATAAAAATGGATGAAAAATGAGCAAAAACTTATAAAACGGACGAAAACGTATAAAAATGGACCAAAACGTATAAAAACGGACGAAGATGAATAAAAATGAATGAAAACGGAAGGAAACGGAGAAAAACGTATGAAAACATAAAAATAACCGATGAAAATGTAAGAAAACGTATAAAAACGAACGAAAACATATAAAAACGTATGAAAAACATATACAAACGGATAAAAACGTATGAAAATGTAAGAAAAATAAAGGAAAACGTATAAAAACAAGCGAAAATGTATAAAAACGGACCCAAACGGATAAAAATGGATGAAAACGTAGGAAAACAGACAAGAACGTAAGAAAAACGAACCGAAAACGTATAAAAACGCATGAAAACGAGTGAAAACGTAAGAAAAATAGACGAAATCGTATAAAAACGGACAAAAACGGATTAAAACGCATGAAAATGTATAAAAACAGATGAAAACGTATGAAAACGTAAGAAAAATTCGAAAAACTTTAAGTTATAAACGGCCGTTATTATAAAGGATAAACGATGCAACGATATTTAACCAAAAGGGACTAACGTGTAAATTATAACAGAAGTCACTTAACGACAGTTAAAAAAGGGACCATTAGTGTTATTCTTTTCAAAGATAGGGACTATCCGTGCAACTTTAAACTTTCAAGGACTGTGGGTGAAACTTTGGGCAAACCACAGGGACCATCTATGTAATTTACTCTCTTATTTTACACTCAATATTAGAAAGTAAATTTTTGTGAGGTTTTGACATCTACATTTGTCTCCTAGTTCAAGTCCACGCGAAGAATCTCTAGTTTTCTTGCAAAGTACATTTAGGATATGATAATAACTTGATATCCCCCATTAATGAACACAAAACTCACACACACATATATTGAAAGACACTTCTTTAGACATACACACGCAACCTTAAATAAACAAACACCAATACACGCACACACACAAGAGTCGATAACACATTAACCAGATCACTCGCAGAAACGGACTCATGATTTTTAATAAGAAAATTGATTTGCACACTTACACTTTTGATTGGGATATTCTTATATACACTGTGTTTTAAAAAGGTGTTGCGGAAAACTTTGTTTATGATTATTTTGTATTAAAAGTTGTACTAAAAGGAATTTATTAGTAAAAATGGGTTGTGACTCGTGCCACACGCGACTTTCAAGTGGGTCCTCCCTAATCACTCGAGTAAGACTTTAAACCAACTTTGTTTTATAAAATGTTGATAACTAACAATGCTAACAGTTCTACGCGTTTGCTGTAATTCTTCAAAATAAGTTATGATTCATTTCATTTCCAAGTTATTATCATAGCTGCACCATCTTAATATCTTATATGAAGGAAGTGTCACTTTAAAGAATGTATACCAAACAATCTTGAAAAATACATTATTGCTTTATTAAAAGACTACTTGATGCTTTCTAAATCGATGAAATTAAGTTAAATATGAGATGTAACTTTGGATCTCACGACAAGGTCATTATCATTAACACAACGCGCTTATGAGTTATGGCCTATGGGCATACGCATTCTTCAAAATCTGACACGTTATAAAAGCATAAAACATTGAATATTAGTTTGTTTATAAAGAAAGTTAAAGAACTTAAATTATTCGGGTTTAAAAGTTAAATAAAATTGTTGGAGTCTAATCTAAATTATTCTGTCGTTTGAGATGTATTAAACAGATCGACTAATCAACCCTTAATCGATTAACCAACCGGGCTAGCTCAGTTGGCCACCAAGGGTAATCTTGGGGAGGTATCTTTGGAAAGGTCTCAAGTTCGAGTCTCACCATGGACCTTCAGGGGCCCGAAAAAATAGAAGCAGGAGTGTCCCCTAAGGAGAAAGGTTCGATGCTTGCATACTGTCCAATTGGATGTCACTGTGGGCTCGAATCACTAACTACTAACTCGCCGTTAAAAAAAAAANTCTAATTGTTGTTGTTGTTGATTAATCAACCTTTAAAGTTTTTCAAAACTTATAATGTGTAAAACGAGTTAAGCGGGTCGAAGGTCGTGTTCAGGATTGTGTAGACGGCTTGTGGCTGACACGATTCACATGATATGTTTAGTTATGTTCTTTTACTTTCCATAAAACCAGCATGTCTGAACACTTATATCATTGTTCTTACAAATGCTTTTAGCGAGACTTGAATCCACAATCTGTCGATTGATGAACACACTCACATATCACTATGTCAGAAGGCCTGCGTATGTTTCTACTGTTATAGTCAACCATTTAGGAGTGACATAGTGGAAAAGGCTTGTGACTTTAATTTATTGCTAAAATGTGACAGGTCTCAAGTTTAATTCATGTCAAGTGCAAACAACTTTGAAGTGCACACGACAACCTCTTTAAAAGGTAGGCTTTATCCTTTTTGATTATGTATGACGATGAGTTCAAACCTTATAAACTAGTCGGTCATCCTCATTTATACATTAATTTAGTAATAGATTTTTTGTGTTCGCATGATATACTTTGAAACAAATAAAATAAAGTCCTCATATATTAGCTTAAAAATCACTTTCCAGTTATTTCAGTTTACGCGTTTTGTGGGTACTACTCACAAGTCATTACTCATCACAACCGAATTTATTATTATTCCAACACCAAAAATTTAATAAACAATGAAAAAGACACCAAATAACGCGTGAAAACTCACCTTTTTGTATTCATAATCATCAAAAAACACTCACAAACACACATACACAACTCTTTTTCTTTGAACCTTCTTCTTCCTAGCTACAAAAAAAATGGCTATATTAACCACTCTTTTTCTTGTTCTTCTTTTCATTATTGGCCTTGTTTCAACTCTTTTAAGAATACCAACAAAAAAATTTGTAAGTTTGTCTAAGCAAGATTCAACCAAGGCTCAAACCATTGAAGAAAATTGCATGAATACAAATAAGGTGGTGATGAGCAACTCAAGTGAGCGAAAAGCCGAGCTAAAGAGTGTTTTTGCCACCTTTGACAAGAACAAAGATGGGTTCATCACAAAACAAGAATTAAGTGACTCACTCAAGAATATAGGCATATCAACTAGTGAGAAAGATGTGCTAGAAATGGTTCAAAGGGTTGATGTTAATGGTGATGGATTGATAGATTTTGATGAGTTTTGTGAGCTTTTTGAGTCCATGATGAGTAAAGAAGACATGCAAGGGACTAAAGTTGATGATGATCATGAAGATAGTGATTTAAAAGATGCTTTTGATGTATTTGATGGTGATAAAAATGGACTTATAAGTGTTGAAGAATTAGGGTTGGTTTTGGACTCATTGGGTTTCAAAGAAGGGAAAAAGTTGGAAGATTGTAAGAAGATGATTAGCAAAGTTGATATTGATGGTGATGGTATGATCAATTTTAATGAGTTCAAGAACATGATGAAAAATGGTGTTAGTCTTATTTCGGTTTCTTGATTAAACCGAAGATTTTTCGCGAAAAATCTTCGGTTTTTTCGTGTTTCAGGTCAACTCAACCCGCGTTACACGGTGTGTAACAAAGTATTCAAAGTTAGGTTATTCGAAACAGGGAAATGTATATAGTGGTTAGCACTTGACTTGATTTTTTGTTTCCCATTTGTGTCTTTAGTGACTAAAATGTAATGGTAATGGTAATGGCTTTGTTATCAACTAGAATGTAGTTTACTTTTTGTTTGTAGTGTAACAAGTTTATTGGATCTCCATATTATTTTATGGATTGGTTATGGTATTGTACTACAAGTTTTTAAAACAAGTATTCGTATGTTTGAGCTACAACGACCTCAATAAAAAGACTTCTGACTTGTTCCTTGACAAGTGTGGAGACAAATAAGGTTTGTGTAATTGGTTTTTTTTTTTCTTATAAATAAGTCAACCATGTTGGTCCATAACCGTAACATAATAAGTGTTCTCATTGCTGTTTTGAGATGTTCCTAAATAACTATTCACTATGTTTCAACTAATGAGAAGAAGTTGTACGTAGTGGTAAGAGATGATATTTGATTGGTAAAAAGTGTAGTTAGTTAGATTTGTTAAAAATTTATGCATAAAGAAAGTTAACACTTATTATGAGACATATTAAGGACCTTCAAAATTAGAGACCCGAGTCAACTTCAAACTCCATCTAAATAGGATCATTAAGATTGATATTTAACTGCATAATATATTAACAAATTCGTATATTTTAACATGGTTATCACATCAAATGGTCCATTTGAGTATAACCAAAGAATTTATACATACTTTAAAAAGGCATGGCTTAAATCATTATGTAACAGTTGATTAAAGAGTTTAAAGTTTAAACACTGGTCCAAATTTTAGTTAGTACACAAAAGTAAGAGTTTGGATCCATGTGAACATCAATTATGAACATGTTACATGAACATAGGGGGCAGAATAATTCACCTTACTTGAGTCAAAGTGTTAATTGAGAAAAGTACAAGAAAAGTTTAAAACCATATATTATAAATTTATAATAGCATGAATTAGTATTAAATCTTTTATATAATAAAAGAATTACATCATTTCGGAGTGTTTTTGAAAAACCCTTCTCATTGAAAAAAAAATTAGACCAATAGGAGAGCTCGATTTTGCCACGTAGGCGAAATCGAGCAATATGATTGGTCAATAGAAAGTCAAAATTAAATTGATGTTGGTCAAACTTAATAAATTTGGTGGAGAAATTTGGTTAAGAAAAAAAATGCATAAAAATATAGTGTCAAATTTATGAAAACAAAAACTTAAAAAAAGAGGAAGTAATTAATAAAACTTTAGTGGTTGAATTTTAAATAAAATATATGGAGCTAAGTGTAAAATTACAAGTTTCCATATTTTTTAATAACTTTAGAAAAAAACACAAATAACCCCTTACACCTTATATCCCTTACACTTTATACACCTTATATTTTATAATATTAACTTTGTTTAAAATTAAATGAGTATTATATTAG